>CAUYRH010060783.1:0-12177 GCA_963574655.1 Perodicticus potto
AAAAAATGGCCGGGCGTTGTGGCAGGTGCCTGTAGTCCCAGCTACTTGGGAGGCAGAGGCAGGAGACTCACTTGAGCCCAGGAATTGGAGGTTGCTGTGAGCTGTAATGCTACGGCACTCTATCCAGGGCGACAGCTTGAGTCTCTGTCTCAAAAAAAAAAAAACTTTCTTCATCCCCCACCTTAGATGTATGTCCCTGGCCTGCCCTTCACAAGAATCCTGCTAGGTCAGTTCAGTGAGAGTCTGCCTACACTTGTATCTCCTCTTAGTAATTTTCCATCCACTGACCCCTTGATCTGCCTCTTAGCTATAAATGCAGCTCCCTTTGCTGTATTCAGAGTTGAGCTCAATCTCTCTCCCTATTGCAATAACCCTGTTGCAAGTGCCTTGATAAAGTCTTTCTGACCATTTTAGCAAGTGTGAAAATAATTTTTTCTTTGGCAACACCATGGCCTACTTCAAACAGGAGGGCCTCCACTGCCTGAAATTGGCCATTCCCATCCTGGCCAGCACCATCCCCAGCTGTCCTCTAACAGCCACCTCCTTCTCCTCCTTGCCACAAGCAAACTTATGGCTACATTGATCTCCCACCACCGCCCTGTTGCTCTTTGCCTCTTTCAGGCCGCTGCCAGCCCCCCTACCTGCCCCACCAGGCGTCGGCGCCCAGCTTCACGACGTCCATTCCCATAGAGAACACGACTATGAAAATACAGAAACGCATTTCCCGTCTGGAAATGCCTCAGAGCTAAATATTATGTAGGCTGTGATGGTGTGCGTCTGCCGGGGAAAAAGCGAGGCTAAGAGAAACACGGAGACATGAGGAGACTGCTAGCGAAAGGCCAGTGCGTCAGCAAGAGCTAAATTTAGCCACCTAATCCTCCAACTTCTTTCAGGAAAGAGAGTGGTAGGAGAAAAATGTATGAACATGTTTAAGTGAAAGAACCTTTGAGAAAAGGAGAAAATCCACATTCGAACTGACCTGTTGCCATTTTGCAAAACGTGGAAAAGGAGCTATCATCGGGGAGCTGGCCCCAAGGTCAGTGGCAGGGCTCTACCCACGGAACTAAATCCACTGGCAGAAGGTCCCTTTGGACCCAGAGCCTGCATGGTACAGAGAAAGCTGCAGATTGTGAAATTCAAGGGGGAATCGCTAGGACAGGGGGAGCAGGTAGATTCTAAAAAACTGGAAGTTCTGGAAAAACCTGTAACACGCCTTTCAAACAGATTTTGCTTTCTAGTAGAGTGTCTGGCATAAAAATACATACCAGCACTAAATGCCTTCAAGAAGCATTTGAAGGACTGGGAGAACAAACAGAGAAGTCGCAGGCAATGACAAGAGGAGCGTGTGACGCAGGAAGAACCTGAGCTCATGCCACAGCTCTGTGGTGCTGGGCGATTGCCCCACTTTGGGCCACAGCTGTCTGGGAAACAAAGGCAATGCTCCCCACCCCCATAAGACATTTTAAAATACTAAGATCCTACATATTTCTGGATTTATATATAAAGAAGGGAGGGGGCGCCTTAACATTTTTTCCTACTAGAATCAAGCCTTCTGCCTTGATCTCAATACAAGATCTATGATTGAAACGTTTCATCACACTAGTAAAAATGTATTGTATTGGTCCCTGGCCCAGTCCAGTGGTCATGCCTGCAAACCTAGCACTCTGGGAGGCTGAAGCAGGAGGATTGCTTGAACTCAGGAGTTAGAGATCAGCCTAAGCAAGAGTGAGTCCCCATCTCTATGAAAAATAGAAAAAATAGCTAGGCATCATGGCAGGTGCCTATAGTTCCAGCTACTGGGAAGGCTGAGGCAGGAGGATTTCTGGAGCCCAGGAGTTTGAGGTTGATGTGAGCTAGGCTGAAGCCATGGCACTCTAGCCTAAGCAATAAAGTAAGACTGTCTCAAAAAAGAAAGTATTGGCCAGGCACAGTGGCTCACCCTATAATCCTAGCACTCTGGGAGGCCAAGGCGTGTGGATTGCCGGAACTCACAGGTTCGAGACCAGCGTGAGCTAGAGTGAGACTCTGTCGCTAAAAATAGCCAGTCGTTGTGGCCGTCGCCTGTAGTCACAGCTATTTGGGAAGCTGAAGCAAGAGAATTGCTTAAGCCCAAGAGTTTGAAGTTGCTGTGAGCTGTGACGTCAGAGCACTCTACCGAGTTTGACAAGTGAGACTCTGTCTATTAAAAAAAAAAAAGTATTGGTCCCCATAAATGGCTAATATTTTTACAGTAAACAGAATCTGCATAAATTAGTAAGAAAAATACAATCTAACAAGAAAATGAATAAAAGACATGAAAAGCAATTCACACTTACAAATAACTATTAATTATATGGAAGAAAACAAGTCCAGCCTTATTTAAAAGTAAGAGTGAGATAGGTTTTCCGGCATAGCAATTGGCCAGGTCCTAAAAGTTCAATAATGGCTCGGTGCCTGTGGCTTAACGGGCTAAGGCGCCAGCCACGTACACCTGAGCTGGCGAGTTTGAATCCAGCCTGGGCCTGCCAAACAACAATGATGGCTGCAACCAAACAAAAAAAAATGGCCAGGCGTTGTGGGGGGGGTCCTGTAGTCCCAGCTATTTGGGAGGCGGAGACAAGAGACTCCACTTGAGCCCAGGAATTGGAGGTTGCTGTGAGCTGGTGATGCCACGGCACTCTATCCAGGGTGACAGCTTGAGGCTCTGTCTCAAAATAAATAAATAAATAAATAAAAGTTCAATAATAACCAGCAAGAACCAGAATTCAGGCTGTGATGTACCCTCACCTACAACTAGCAGGAAGGCAAATTTTTAGCATTATTTCTCTGGGACCAATTTGGCCAAATGAATACAAAAATTCTTCCATGGACATCCCACTTGACCCAGTAATTCTTTTTTTTTTTTTTTTTCCTTTTTTTAAGACAAAGTCTCACTCTGTTGTCCCTGGCTAGAATGTCATGGTGTTATAGCTCACAGCTACCTCAAACTCCTGGGTTCAAGTGATTCTCCTGCCTCAGCCTCCCAAGCACCTGGGACTACACGTGCCCACCACAATACCTAACTACTTTTAGAGACAGGGTCTCGAACTCCTGACCTCAAGCAACCCACCGCTTTGGCCTCCCAGAGTATAGGATTACAGGAGTGAGCCACCTTGATCAGCCCCAGTAATTCCATTTCTAAAGGTCTGTCCCATAAAATGATTCAACGATGTGCACAAAGACTTATCTAAAAGGATTTACCCACAATATTATTTTATAATCCTAAAAAATAGAAAGTCTTCTATTTAATAAAAAGCATACATTATCTATGGTATTACAGCTAAAACTGTTATATAACACTTACAAACTAAGGCTGCAAAAAAATGTAAAGATACAGGAAAATATTACATATTAAGTGAAAAACAGATTCTGCAGCTATGCATATGAATCAAATTTTCTTTATAAGCCCTCTCTCATACAAACAGGGTGTCCATAAAGTTTGTGTGCCATTGTTTTTTTTTATTTATTTATTTAATTTTTTTGAGACAGAATCTCACTGTGTCGCCCTTGCTAGACTGCTATGGTGTCACAGCTCACAGAAACCTCAAACTCTTGGGCTTAAGCTATTCTCTTGCCTCCGCTTCCCAAGTAGCTGGAACTACAGGCACCTGCCACAACACCTGGCTATTTTTTTGCTGCAGTTGTCATTGTTGATTTTAGCTGGCCAGGGCTGGGTTTGAATCCGCCAGCCTCGGGTTATGTGGCCAACACCGTACCCACTGAGCTACGGGCATCGCCTGCAATTTTATATTTTATATAAAATACACATAAGCACAATAAAGTAAATACACAAACATTACTAGTGTTATCTCTGGAGGTTGGATGATCATGGGTAGTTTTAATTTCCTTACATGTAGTTTTCCATATTTTCAAAATTATTTTAACAGATTTTGTGACTCTTTTACATTCAGCAAACTCTATACCACTTTTTTTTTTAATTGAGACAGAGTGTCACTTTGTCACCCTCGGTAGAATGCCCAAACTCTTGGGCTCAAGCAATTTTCTTGCCTCAGCCTCCCAAGTAGCTGGGACTACAGGCGCCCACCAAAGCCCAGCTATTTTTTTTCTGTTCAGCAGGCCTAGGCTGGGTTCGAACCCACTAGCCCTGGAGCATGTGGCCAGTGCCCTAACCACTGAGTTATGGGCAACCCCTCTATACCACCTTTTTTGTTGTTGTTGCTTTTGGGAGAGTCTCACTATGTCATCCTTGGTAGAGTGGCATGGCGTCACAGCTCACAGCAACCTCCAACTCTTGGGCTTAAACAATTCTCTTGCCCCAGCCTCCCAAGTAGCTGGGACTACAGGTGCCTGCCACAATGCTTGGCTATTTTTTTGTTGCAGTTGTCGTTGTTTTAGCTGGCCAGGGCCAGGTTCGAACCCACCAGCCTCAGTGTATGGGGCTGGCACTGTACCGAGCTAGGGGCGCAGCCATATACATCTGTTTAAAAGACACAAAGAAAGGCTCAGTGCCCATGGGTCAGTGAGTAGGGCGCAGGCCACGTACACTGAAGTTAGTGGGTTCAAACCTGGCTTGGACCTGCTAAACAACAATGACAACTGCAACAAAATAATAGCCGGGCGTCGTGGCGGGTGCCTGTAGTTCCAGCTACTCAGAGACTGAGGCAAGAGAATGGCTTGCCTTCAAGCAAATAGAAGAGACCGCCTTACATACGTAGCTGCAGAGTGCTGACAGTTCTCATCACGGTCACAGAGACTCCTGTGAGCCTCTCTCACAAACCTCAGTTTTGTGAAAGGGAAAGTGAGGTTTGGGAAGCTGATGAGTGACCAAGTCACACACAGAATCAGGGTAGGAGCCCAGAGCTGGCTTAGAGTCAGAGGTCTCCCCAATCTAGCTGCCTGCTGAAACTCAGTCCTCCTCAGCCATTGCCAGGGATCCACAGCTGGCAGGGGACTGGGGACCCGGTATCCCCAGGCCTGCTAGCTCACCCTTCAATCTCCTCATTCATCCCCATCTCAACTCTCTGCCCCCACTTCTGCCCATAATAAAAAGGTTCAGAGAATTTAGGAGAAGCTCCTCTCATAACTCATTAATTCAGTTAAATATCTAATCTAGTATTTTATTATCTTACAGGTCAAGAGGTCTAATTTTTCTTTTTTTCTTCAAGTTCTCATTTTTCTTTTTTTTTTTTTTGAGACAGAGCCTCAAGCTGTCACCCTGGGTAGAGTGCCATGGCATCACAGCTCACGACAACCTCCAATTCCTGGGCTCAAGCGAGTCTCCTGCCTCTGCCTCCCAAGTAGCTGGGACTACAGGCGCCCGCCACAACGCCCGGCCATTTTGGGTTGCAGCCACCATTGTTGTTTGGCGGGCCCGGGCTGGATTCGAACCCGCCAGCTCAGGTGTACGTGGCTGGCGCCTTAGCCCGATGAGCCACAGGCACCAAGCCTAAGTTCTCATTTTTCAATCAAAATTGCATGGGCCGGGGCCAGTGGCACATGTGTGCATTCCCAGTTACTAGAGAGGCTGAGGCAAGAGGATCACCTGAGGCCAGGAGTTTGAGGTTGTGCCTATGATCAGCCACTGCATTCCAACACACCAAGACTTCCTCTCTGGGAGGAAAAAAAAAAATTGTGTGGGTCAGAACTTGCCCTGCTCAGCTGTGAGTGACAGAAGCCAAAATCAACCTTTCATTAATGGGAAAAAATGAATTGATTAGCAAATGTCACTGAGGAGTCCAGGGTATACAGCTAACTTCAGGCCTGGCTAGATCTAGGGACTCAAACATCAGAGCTCTGTCCTTTCTCCATTTAGTGAGTAGGATATTTGCCAACAGCCTCACACTCACAACCTACGAAGTCTAGAAAAATAGACCACTTCCCCCCAAGAGGTCTGGCAAAAAAGTGATAGGAAAGATTCCACTGGCTCAGATCAGCTGTCCATTGCTAGGGACCAGGGCAAAGGTCAGCCCCATACAGCTACACAGGAAGAGGTGCTCTCTTCCCAGGGGGAATGGGAGATGTTGGAAAGGAAACCAACAACAGATTTCTACCGAGACAAATCTCCACCAGTTTAAGAACACATTCGATTTTGGGCAGAGGCATTCATTGGCAGCGGTGAGCATCTGGCAGTCACCCAGGCATAGAGAGTTATTAGCCAATGTTTGCGAGAAATGCCCACATGCTACTACAAAAATCTAGGTGAGAATCCGATTTTTTCTAGTGAAGTTTATTATGATATGATTTACATAAGGAAAAATTCACCCACTATAGGACAGAGTTTCACAAATTTTAGTAAATAAACACAATTGTGTAATCATCACCGCAGTCATATAGAACATTTCCATCATGCCACACCTCCCCGTCAGCCCCTGGAAACCACTAATTTGTTTTGTGTCCTCATAGCTGTGCCTTTTCCAGAATATCATAAAATCATTCAGACTGTAGCTTTTTTTTTTTTATACTTTTTTTTCTTTTTGAGAGACAGAGCCTCAAGCTGTCACCCTGGGTAGAGTGCTGTGTCATCACAGCTCACAGCAACCGCCAACACTTGGGCTCAAGCGATTCTCCTCCCTCAGCCTCCCAGGTAGCTGGGACTACAGGTGCCCGCCACAACGCTGGCTATGTTTTGGTTGCAACTGACGTTGTTTGGCGGGCCTGGGCTGGATTCGAACCAGCCAAGTCAAGTGTATGTAGCTGGTGCCTTAGCCGCTTGAGCCACAGGTGCTGAGCCATTTTTTTACACTTTTTTAAACACAGAGTCTCACTCTATTGCCCTAGGCTAGAGTGCCATGCAACTTCACAGCAACGTCAAACTCCTAGGTTCAAGTGATCCTCCTGCCTCAGCCTCCCAAGCAGCTGGGACTACAGGTGCCTGCCCCAATGCCCAGCTAATTTGACACATAAATTATTTTATTTGTTTTGTTTTTATTAAATCATAACTGTGTACATTGATGCATTTATGGGGTTCAGTGTACTGATTTGACATAAAATGTGAAATGTTTACATTGAACATCACAATTACATCCATCACAATTATACTCTTAATAGTTTTGAAATGTACCATTGCATCGTGCACATTAGGTGAGGTCCCCCCAAATACTCTCCCTCCTTCGCCCTCCTCTCTCCTTTCTCTCCTCTTCCCTTCTACTTTCTGGACTACAGTTATATTTCACCATTCATCTGAATGTGTAGGTGATTACATATTGATTTCATAGTAGTGTTGAGTACACTGGGATACTTTTATTTCCATTCTTCTTTTTGGTGGGGGGAGGGACAGAGTCTCCAGATGTTGCCCTTTGTACAGTGCTGTGGTGTCATAGCTCACAGCAACCTCAAACTCTTGGGCTTAAGCAATTCTCTTGCCTCAGCCTCCCAAGTAGCTGGGACTACAGGTGCCCACCACAACACCTGGCTATTTTGTTGTTGTTGTTGTTGCAGTTGTCATTGTTGTTTAGCTGGCCCGGGCGGGGTTCAAACTCACCAACTGTGGTGTATATGGTTGGCACTGTAATCGCTGTGCTACAGGCTCTGAGCCTTTTTTTTTTTTCCATTCTTGAGATACTTTACTAAGAAAAGTATGTTCTAGCTCCATCCAGGTAAACATAAAAGATGTGAAGTCTCCATCTTTTTATGGCTACATAGTATCCCATGGTGTACATATGCCACAATTTGTTAGTCCATTCATGAGTCAATGGGCACTTGGGCTATTTCCATGTCTTGGCTATTATGAATTGGGCTGCAAATAAACATTCTGGTGCAAATGTCTTTCTTGTAAGCTGAGATCCTTGTATGCAGCAGATCATATAAGTTATTTTAATTTACTTTTTTCTTTTCTTCCTTTTGAGATGGGGTTTTTTGTTTTGTTTTGTTTTGTTTTGACACAGAGTCTCATTCTGCCACCCTGGGGAGAGTGCCACAGTATCATGGCTTACAACAATCTCAAACTCATGGGCTCAAGTGATCCTCTTGCCTCAGCCTCCCAAATAACTGGGCCTACAGGAGCCTGCCACAAAACCCAGCTTCTTTTTCTATTTGTAGTAGAGCTGGGGTCTCACTCTTGCTCAACAGGTCTCAAACTCCTAAGCTCAAGCTATCCTCCCACCTCAGTCTCCCAAAGTGCTGGGAGTATAGGCATGAGCTACCATGATCAGCCCAGTGGGTGGCCTGTTGACTCTGGCTTCTGTCACTGATACATCTGAGACATTCAGGTGTCTGGGCCCTTCTGGGTACCATTCCACAACCTCTCAAGTTAGAGCCATGATAAATCCAGTCTCTAAGCCCACCACTTCCCCACTCCCCATTTTTGAATACTTCACACAGAGGAAAACTCCTCAGGACCTGTGACACCACTTTGCACCTCAGCAGCACAAGCTACATAATTTGTGGGGTCCAGATAATACGCAGGATACCCAGTTATATTTGAATTTCAGATAAATAATGAATAATATTTAATCTAAGTATGTCCTAAATATTGCATATGACATATTTACACTAAAAAAATGAAAATGAAGACGCCTGTGTTCAAAAATTACTAAGAATTGGCTGGGTACAGTGGCTCATGCCTAAAATCCTAGCACTCTGGGATGCCAAGGTGGGTAGATTTCTTGAGCTCAGGAGTTCAAGATCAGTGCGAGCCAGAGAAAGAGAGACCTATCTCTACTAAAAATAGAAAAACTAGCTGAGCATGGTGGTGGCGCCATTAGACCCATCTACTGGGGACGCTGAGGCAGGAAGATTGCTTGAGCCCAAGAGTTTGAGGTTGCTGTGAGCTATAAGACCATAGCACTCTACCCAGGGGAACAGAGTGAGGCTCTGTCTCAAAAAAAAAAAAAAAAAATCGCTAAGAATTCCAAAACGTGACAGCAGAGCAGTAGAGAGAACATGAAGCCCTTCTGAGTGTGGCGACCTGTGCCATTGCTCAGACTGCACGCCCATGAACATGAAGCCAGTTCCCACTCAGCTCTCTTGTCTGCATAGCAGACAATTTACCTTTCCTAAAACATCTGACCCAACACCCCCTTTCTTCTGCCTACTTTACAGAGAAAAAAAACACCCAAAAGCAAACTCCTCAATGTCCCTCTCCCACATGCCACCCCTCCCACCTGTTCCACTGACGGTCCTCTCTCCACCTGGGCCCTGGACTCCAGCCTCTTCCTCCTTTCTCTGGTCCTCGCACTATCTGTTACCTGCCTCTTTCTATCTTCAACTTCTTATCCACCAGGAATCTACTTCTCACTGACAATCAAACATGCTCCCGGCCAGGTCCAGTGGCTCCCACCTGTAATCTCAGCATTTGGGGAGGCTGAGGTGGGGGATCCCTTGAGCCCAGGAGTTTCAGGTTGCATTGAGGTATGATCATACCATGGTGTTCCAGCGTGGACAACAGAGCAAGACCCTATCTCTAAAAACAAAACATTTTCTAGTCTCCCCTATTTTAAGTTTGAACTTTTTCTGGCTCTTCACATACCCCTATAGGTAGCATTACCCATCCCTTCACATTCAAATGCCTTAAATGAGTCAGCTACATTCCCTGACTTTCCCACCTCCCAAGGTCCCGTCAACTTACTGCTATCTGGCTGTCATCTCCAGCTATGATTGAACTATCAGTGAACTTCTTGGTACTTGCTTCTCAGGCCTTAACTTTCCGTCCTTAAAACTCTTTCCTTGGTTTTTAGTGACACCAAATTCTCCCGGCTTCTTCTATTTAAGACACTCCTTCAGTTTCCGCTGTGGGCCTCTTTTCCTTACATACTGAGGCTCTGCCCTAGACTTTCTTTTCTCATGTGACCTGATTTACAGTGGGACCCAAAAGTTCTGGTTCTGTGTGTTGAGGAAGCCCACACCTCTCTCCAGTCCAGACTTCTCTCCTGAGTTTCGGACTCTTATGTGTACAGGACAGCTCCAATGTATGCCCTTGAACTCAGCATGTCCAAAATCAGACTGACTACATAAATGACTAAATAAAGTGGCTCGTTTTCTCCCACCCCTTCAGCTGGTGCTACCACCTCTATTTTCTGAAAGGCAACAGGTTCTAAGTCACAAACTCAGGTGTCATCTTTGATTCTTCCTTCCCCTTCAACTTCACATCACCAAATCCTAAATCTGCTTTCTGAATATCTGACTGCACATGTTCTCTCTGCCTCCCCTAATTCAGGTCTCCACCATCTCTTGCCTTGTGGAAGTTAAACTACCCTCTTAGCCCAGGCCCACCCTAGTCTTGCTGCCTCCTGTGTCCACCCAGCAGCCCCAGAACATGCCCTCTCCAGCCTCATCCTCCACACTCTCTCAGAATCTGCCAATCCGCCACCTCTGCCCCCCTCCAGGCTTCTGCACATGCTGTTGCCTCTGCCTGGAATTTTCTTTTCTCTCCTCTTTACTTCCTAACTTCTGTTCATCAGCCATGGGAAGCAGTAAGTAAAGCAGCTAAGACACAGATTCTACAGTTGAACTTCCTGTGTTCAAACCAAAGTTCTACCACTTCCTGGATGTGCAAGCAGAACCTTTCTAAGCTTCAATTTCCCCTTCAGAAAAATGGGAATAAAACTTGTGGAGATAACCCTGGTTGACTGCTCGGCACTTCCCCTTCCTCTTCAGTAACAAAACTCCAATTTTGTCCAGAGGCTATGTTGCTCACCCCAAGGAATGAACAATGATCAGTATAAAGAAGAGAGCCATCTTCTTTCTGCCAGTGATTACTTCTGGCCAGTGAAATATAAGAGGAAATCAACTGAGGGCTTTCGAGAAACACAGTACTGCCCTTAAAAAGGGAGGCCCCTGCTCTGGGCCCTGTGCTACAGAGGGTGCCACCTATCTTAACCGTACACATAAAAGTTAAAGAGCATGTGGCTCGGTGCCTGTGGCTCAGGCGGCTAAGGCGCCAGCCATGTACACCTGAGCTGGTGGGTTTGAATCCAGCCTGGGCCCACCAAACCACAATGATGGCTGCAACCAAAAAAAAAATGGCCAGGTGTTGTGACGGTCACCTGTAGTCCCAGTTACTTCGGAGGCGGAGGCAAGAGACTCGCTTGAGTCCAGGAATTGGCAGGTGCCTGTAGTCCCAGCTACTTGGGAAGCTGAGACAAGAGAATCGCTTGAGCCCAAGAGTTTGAGGTTGCTGTGAGCTGTGATGCCACAGTACTCTATCCAGGGTGACAGCTTGAGGCTCTGTCTCAAAAAAAAAAAAAAGTTAGAAAGAACACATGAGCACCTCTGTCACTGAGGGTCATGACCCATGACCCTCGATATCTGCTTTCATAACCAACACCTAACACTGTTCCAGCCCAAGAAAAGCACTCGACACCTCTTGTCCCATGTCCTAAAACAAAAGGTTACCTTCATCCAAATGAGGCTTGTGGATTACGCTGCTGCTTACATCAGCGACCATCACTGCAGTGCCGTGCAGGAAGGATGTGAGTGGCAGAAGCACTTAGGGAACACAGAAGACAAATGAGCTTGTCAAATCCTTCCTCTCCGCACAAACGTAACACATTCTTGCAAAATGAAGTATAGAAACACAATATCACCAAACAGCCATTTCTTGCTTCTATTTCTATTCATAGCTCCAGAGTACTCATAAATCAGCGCCACTTGCACATGGTGGGTAAGAAGTATTTTATAAAATTATATCATATTGCATATTTATCATATATGCAAATATACATCTCACATGTATGTGGGAAATATATATGAATTATAACTTGCATGATACATAACACCAATTCTTTTTTTTTTTGAGACAAGAGTCTCACTTTGTCGCCCTCGGTAGAGTGCTGTAGCATCACAGTTCACAGCAACCTCAAACTCTTGGGCTCAAGCGATTCTCTTGTCTCAGCCTCCCAAGTAGCTGGGACTACAGGCACCTGCCACAACACCCGGCCAGTTTTTTCTATTTTTAGTAGAGATGGGGTCTTGCTCTTGCTCAGGCTGGTCTCACACTAGTAAGCTCAAGCAATCCACCTGCCTTGGCCTCCTCCACCTGGCCTAATTCTTTATTTTAGCAATTAAATGGACATTGAGTACTGAAATTTCAAGTACTAAATCTATCATTACAATAAAACTAAGATTTAATTCTCAAAATATTAAATGATTTTGGGCATTACCTGTGGCTCAAGGAGTAGGGCACCAGCCCCATATGCTGGAGGTGGTGGGTTCTAACCCAGCCCCAGCCAAAAACTACAAAAAAAAGAACAAAGAAAAAAA
>CAUYRH010060784.1:0-11173 GCA_963574655.1 Perodicticus potto
TTGCTGACTTGGGCTAGGCAGAAGCTTTCCCAGGAAAGCGCTGTGGCTGGGATTACTCCTTGAGTGGCTACCCACTTACCCAGTGTGCCAAAACCAATCTCGCCCTATGCCCCTGAGGGCTAAGGCTATGAGGCGTCTCAGTCCCTGCCTTTAAGCTGCTCAATCACTAGATTACTCGCTCCTGCCTGATGCCTGTTCTGCGACCCTGAGGGTGGAGCTTGCCAGGGCAGTTCTCCCACAATGGCTCCACACAGCCCACCACCAAATACTGGCAGGTCTTTCTGGCTCAGTGGCCTAGTCTGGGGCCCCAGGCAACACTCAAAAACCTCCACACTCCTGCCTAAGTTCTCCCAAGGCAGTTCAACCGAGTGCGAAGTCCAAAAGAAACCCAAACAGCTCACAGGCAAGGCCTTTCCAGCCTGCAGTCCCACTGTTGCCCCACCCACAGCCGCGACAGGATCAGACCGAACGAACAGACGCAACCACTTGCCCAGTCTCCACCGCTTTTGCCTTCCTCAGGGTGTGCAGAAGCCTCACACTGTCTCCCTGTGTCCCTAAGGGGAAGTTCCTGGGTAGATCCCGCCTGCCAGAGATGCCTGAAGTCCTCTCTCCCCAGTCTCACCATGCCCAGCCGCAAGGAAGCTGTTACTCGGCTGCCATCTTGCTCTGCCCCCCCCCATCTCTCCTATCTAACAATAATTTTGTTTCCTTTGAGCATCATCTTCTACCCTCAACCAACTCTGCCTCTGGTATCACCATTCCATTTCTATGAGATTAACAAATCTGTCAATTTCTCATATGAGAGGCAATATGATATTTGCCTTTGTATGCTTGGCTTCTTTTATTTAACATGATGACCTCAAGTTCCATCCATATTCCTGCAAATCACAGAATTTCATTTATTTTTATGGTTGAATAGTGTTTCATAAGCATTCACCACATATTCTTTATCCATTCATCTGTGGTTAGCTTGAATTCATGTCTTGGCAATATTTTGAAGAGCGTTGAAACAAACGTGAGTGCAGAAATATTTTTAGCATACTGATTTGATTTTCTTTGGAAGTAAACACAGCAGTTAGATTTCTGGGTCATATAGCAGTTCTACTTTTAATATTTTGAAGCAACTCTATATTGTTTTCCATAGTTTCTATACTAATTTACATTGCCGCCAACAGTGTGCAAGGGATCCCTTTTCCTTTTCTTTTTCTTTTATTTTGCAGTTTTTGGCTGGGGCTGGGTTTGAACCTGTCACTTCCTGAGGCAGGTGCCCTACTTCTTTGAGCCACAGGCGCTGGCCAGAGTTCCCTTTTCTTCATACCCTCACCAAAATTTGTTTATTTTTTGGTAATAGCCAGTCTAACAGGGGGAAATAATATCTCGCTGTGGTTTTAATTTGCATTTCTCTAATTATTAGTGATACTGAGTATTTTTTAAAATACCTGTTGGCTATTTGCTTCTTTTCTTTTGAGAAATATCTGTTCTGGTCCATTCCCATTTTTTTATTATGTTATTTATCATTTACATTTTCAAAGATAAATTGATAGACTGAAAATAATATTAAAATTCAAATAAAAGGAAAAGTTTGCTTAAATGATACTTTATCTGCAGAGACCTAAAGCACATACATATTTAAAACAGTAATATTGATAACTGAAAAGTATATATTAAAACAATTTTCTCAGTAAAGACACAGGATTGGGTATATGTATAACCTAACTTCAGCCATTCAAAGTGGAAAGAAAAGAAAATAATGCAATTAAATGTGAACTGTAATGTTTCTTTTAAATTGACAGTTTCTGGTACTATTTGTGAATATATTTACAAAACTCTTGATGTATCTTTTCTTTTCCAATTTTTTTCTGGTGAATTCTTATCTCAGTTGATAGCTATTTGGAAACATTTTCTTTCTTTTTCTCTTTTAAATTGTCGCTTGTTTGCCTATGGTATTCTGGTGACTTTCATTTATTTTTATTCTCTAATTAAATGTATTTTTGTAGTTATCTATTTTTATATATTGCATTTATTAGAAAATGTGAGTATAATAGTCAGCATTTGCTAGTGAAAAAAGAAACACATGATCTTGGTGGGGAAAAAAATGTGTGTTTGTGGATAGAAATATAATGCAGGTAGATATTCCAGAGGACTCAAGTGGAAACAGCCAAGGGCCTCAGCCTCCACTGCTCAGCAACCTACTGTGGCAAAGGGGTTGGGAGGTTGAAATGTTTGCCATAATATACAGAAAACTAGTTTGAGGACATCTGAGTAAAATTCAGTAGATTAGTAGAGACAGGATACCAGCCGAATTAGAAGGGATTAACAAATTACTCATGAGCCCAGACAATCTAGCCTGAAGACTTTGTGACCTACGTAGTTCTGCCTTGAAAACTGTTCTCTGATTTAGTGCCATCTCCCTGATGACCTTTTCCATAAAGAAGAGACCACCAGTATGATTGAGTCTGGAGAGCATTAACTCTTCTTCATTCAGTAAACACAATGCCCCGAAATCTGAATAAAAACCTCCTGAGATTTAGAATCAGGTCAGCACCTGTCTGCCTCTCTGCAGGCTGATATGGTCTCAGTCTCTCTGGGTCTCAGCCAACTTTTTCACAAAAACTCGGCATGTTATTTCTTGGGCGTTGTTTTGGGACGTTCTCCCTCCACCTTAAACCGTGAAGGTGGGGAAAGTCCCCTCTTGGGGAATTCTCAGTCCACTGAGTTGCAGCTCTTTCCTGCTTAGGATCTAGCAGTTCAAACCTGGATTGTCCAGTGTAGCCTGACTGTAAGCCTGGGGCTGAGAGTTCCACTGCTCTGAGATCACAGATGAAAGAGGTTACAAAGACGTGGGGAAAGTTACTTTTTATAACTGATTATTAAAGCCCAAGAGGACAAGTCCAAGAGTACAAGCAAATTTCATGGCTCTACTGTTATCATATCTGATATGACATCACATTGGCAAAACAAATCACCCAATCAAGGAGGTAGGTGCTCTGCTAGTAAGTGAACCATAGGAAGCACTTGAATTCTGATCTTAAGCCAAAGGAATAAGGAATTAGGAAAATGATACTATCAACCACAGGGATTTTTTGCTTGTATTTATTTTTGTTACATCATTTTTCTGTTTAACTCACATGTTATTAAGCACAAAGCATTTATAGGGTAACACACAGAATACTCCAGAGGGCAGTGAGAATGAAACGATATCTGCTCTTTACACAATGGGAAATCCGTTTCCATTTCTCTCTCTAAGCAGAAAGTGCTTGAATAAGTCAAAGAGGTTAAAGACATGTTAAGACATGTCACTAACTATGCCTATCATTGTGTAAGCATATACAATTTTTTTTTTATTGAAATGGTGATAAAATACCTTTATCTGGAAGACACATAGTAAAAATTGATGCAAATCAAAACTTTTCTAGTTTCAAATCAGTGAAAGTTATTTTAACAAATAAAGCAAACACATCTTGGTTGTCCAAAATGTGTGTTAGTGTTTTTCCTTTGACTTTTTTTTTTTTTTGCAGTTTTTGGCCGGGGCTGGGTTTGAACCCACCACCTCTGGCATATTAGGACGGCACCCTACTCCTTTGAGCCACAGGCACTGCCCTCTTTGACTTTTTCTTTTTTTTTTTTCTTTGCTAAGACTAAACCTAATTTAGATATTTATTCATCAAGGGCTTAGAGAAGTTTCTTAAAAGATGAAGAACAGAAAACCACATAGAAGAAAAAAGTCAGGTTTATTCTTTACGGGCACTTTAGCTCATCTCAAAATACATAAGTGCAATGTTGAAAGAAATGTTAAAATCTTATAATGCATTCTTTCCAGGAGGAATTAATGCCTGGTTCATGGGTTCTAACATGATTTTTAAGTCCCTTAGAGACACACTGGGTGCAATCTCAGCTGTTCCTGTTCTTTCTTTTCTTTCTCTCTCCTCTTCTATCTTGGTTACCACTGCTATTGTTTACGTTTAAATAAACATGATTGTGACAATTATCACAGAATATACCTCGTCATTCAGCTGAGAACACTGAGGAAAGACTGCTTCTTGACCCAAGTCATAAAGTAACTTAGTGGAAACTCAGCACATTCAAATTTGGCTCTCTTCCTGTTTCATTGCTAAAAAAATACCAACAGCAATAGCATTCAAAACTAAAAAATAAGAAGGGAGGGAGAGAAGTTGAGGAGAGGGGAGGCTGGAGAAGGCTTGGTGTGCTCTCGCCTGACAGGTACAGTGCAAGGGCACGTGGCACAGTCACTAGGTGAGGGGCACTACCACAACAGGAACCTCACCGAATAGACGCAATGTGACCTAATTATTCTGAAATAAAAAATAAAAATAAAGAGTAAGGAAGGTAAGTAAGATGATAGAGAATGAAGGGTATTTTAGGGAGAGGTCTGGGGGACTATAAAAAATTACACAGATTTAATGGGCTCTCTTCTTGTCGGATAAGAAACACATTGTTGAGATGTGGTTGAGGAGTGTAGGAAGGAGTTAGAATAGCCTCTTCTGTTCTGTCGTATTGTAAAATATGGATTTTGATAAATCTAAGTTTTCAATTTCTATATCTTTGAACAAAGATAGAAATGCATAATGACCATGGAGAAATTCTCAGTTTTAATAGCAAGCAAACAGTGGGAACCCATTTTAGCTAGAACTTCTCCTAAAGCATGAAGGCAGGTAGCCGGATCACTTAGGGTCTCGGAGTTCGTGCTCTTGCCAGGATGCAGAGAGGACGGACATGAATAAAGCCCCTGCGTCCAGTCCTCAGGCCTATGAGCTTAGTCTCCTACTCTAACACGTGCACGTAGCAGTTTTGGTCTGTCATTGTTTTTTTTTTTTTTTCCCCTGAGACAGAGACTCACTCTTTTGCCCTGGGTAGAGTGCCATCCTGGGTAGAGTACTGTGGCATCACAGCTCACACCAACCTCTAATTCTTAGGCTCAAGTGATCCTCTTGCCTCAGCCTCCTGAGTAGCTGGGACTACAGTGCCCACCATGAAGCATGCTTAATTTTCCCATTCTAGTAGAGATGGGTTTTCACTCTTGCTCAGGCTGGTCTTAAACTCCCGAGCTCAAGCAATCCACCCACTTCATCTTCCCAGAATGCTAGGATGATAGGCATGAGCCACCATGCCTGGTCTGTCATTTTTCTGATGCAAAGTGGTTACCTTTGAGTTGTTTGTTACAAAAAATATGGTCTTTTTTCTAACTAATAAAATAACAGAATGGGAAACCTATTTAGCTGAAAAGAGCTTAGGCTTTGCAGTGAGATAAACTTGACTTCCAATTTTTGCCCTCTCTTAATTTCCTGGATGTTAGCTCCTTCATATGTAAACTCTGCTATCTCTCAGTGTATGTGTTATGGAAAAATGTTTGAAAACACATAATAGAGACATGCGTGGGAAAAAATAAATTTGAATGTCCTTTGCAGACCTTTGAAAGTGCTTGGAAAAATAAATGTTTTTGTCTTTTTAAAGGGGTTGTGTCTTACAATATTCAGTAAGAGGGAACATGATCACGATGGGCCCTTCTATGCATGGTGATAAATGGCCTTTGTGTAACCCTTCTAATGTACACCAACCCTGCCATGGAGATACTTGCATCATTTTATGGAGAAGCAACTGAAGCTAAGGGTCTGGGGGTCCAAATGCTGCAAAGTACCAGATCAGTGAATCCAGTCCTGATCTCTTTGACACAAAGCTTATGTTCTCTTTACTGTACTCTCTTCACTCTATCATGAAGCTTCCCTTAATTCTCATTTATATTCTCCGGACATAGGCATTATAGATCTCTGTAGGTGTGGAAATTGTGTACTGAGTTCCATATGTATTTTCACATCCATATAAGATCAATCCTATTTCCATTTTTATATACAGGGAAACCGAGACTCAGTTTAAATGATTTCTTACAGTCTTCCAGATGGTAAGTGACAGAGTCAGGGTATAAGTCCAAGCTGTGTGTCCTAAAAGCACATCCATTAAATGATGTCTCATTTCTGTCTGGCTCTAATTCTTCTGTTCATATCCACTCACGATTTCCTTCACTTACTTCTATTGTCCAACAGCAATTTTATTTTCCTCGGAATCCTGTTTTCCCTTCAATTATTTCTCACAATGTCTTCCCTTCCCTTTGGGACTCTGAAAGCTTAGTGAGCTCGTTCTAAGCAGGGACAGATTGCCCTGGTTGGCAGAACCCCACTGAGCACCAAATCACCAGTGATCCCTCATCAGCCTGCACTCCGCAGGCTCCACTTCAGCCTGCCTGGTGGCTCCATTAAATGCAGGCAGCTGTATAAATTCTATTCTTTGGAAGGGAGGGGGTCATTTCATGCGCTGTTTAAACCGATCTTACACATGTAGCATTCAACTCTTATTAAAACATGGACTTTCTTGTGCTTGAGAGTGCTTAAAGATTTTTTTTAGAAAAAAGGAGAAGGATAGTTTGTGTAGGAGGCACCCAGAGGTGTCAACACGGGTAAAGAATCCATGATGATGAATTAGGCCAATGAAAACAATAACATTCCATTAGTACTACTTCTTGCCAGAGGACACGTTTTCTTAAGTACCAACTTGTATAGTAACCTAGATAAATTATGGTGCTAGGTCTTTTACTTCTATTATCATATTTTATGTCCACAGTAACACTGTGATTTGCATGTTCACAGATGAGGACATTGAAA
Source organism: Perodicticus potto (assembly GCA_963574655.1). Classification (NCBI taxonomy): domain Eukaryota; kingdom Metazoa; phylum Chordata; class Mammalia; order Primates; family Lorisidae; genus Perodicticus; species Perodicticus potto. Next base: position 6,675 of record CAUYRH010060784.1, read on the forward strand.
ATTAGATGAATTACCTTACTGGACATAGTTACTGGTCTTGTAAATAGTGGCTTTCTGTCTAGGCATGACATAGCATAACAGAATACAAGCACTGGATATATGGAGGAGGGAGAAAGGCCAGTGGGTTCTTCTAAAGAGCAACTTTGCTTAAGTATTTTACCTACCAGGGTGTATCTGCCTATCACAAGCATCATGCTGTAAAACATTCTATGGTTTTATGGATTTGTTTGAACTCTGATTAATGACCTTTACATTGACCATTTGTTTGAGTAAATATCGTCTTGTTGTTACTAGAATAAAATTTAATTGGCTACAGAGCTCACCTCTTTCACTCCTTTTAGCCACTCAGATGAGATTTCCTATGATCCATGACATCAAGAAAGACAGTAAGGGAAGTGAAGTACGGCTGGTAATTTGGCTTAAAAAATGCTTTTATCTTGATACAGGGACATTTAAAGAGTATTTAAGGATGATAATTTTCCCTCTGAAATTTCAGAGTGGTTTGAAAAACAGATATTGATGCTTCACAGGGTACTTTACTACAGACGAAGCTGAATTAAATGATCATGTGTACACTTGAGGCCAACATCAGAGTTCATGATTTTCCCTCTGAAGTGATCTGAACATTTGCAGTTCGAAAGAGCTCAGTCCCACTGACTCTACCACAAGGCAACAAGATGTAGAAAAGATTATGCATGTTCTGCTTTATTTGAACAAACATGGCAAGAAACCGTTCTTACCTCCACATGCAAATTCAACTCTAACCACGTTTGCTAAGTGCATATTTTAGGGTACTAGATAGGAAGTCATGCCACCCCAGAAAAGAGGTTCACAGGGGCTGTACCACACGTGGCCAATGACCTGTCTTCCAATCTCCCCTTTTCTGTGGAAATCTGAGTATGTGAAGAGTACAAAGACAGGTAGAATTTACACGCCTAGGGTTTGGGGAACTGCAGAAGTAGAAGTGTTTATTGTAATGTATGTGTGCTCTTTATCTGTTGATAGGAACAAGGAAAGAGAAAGGAAACAGAATAGAATCCAAACATCCTCCTCTCCTCAGATAGCTTTCTTCAGATATATATATATTAAAACTCTTCTTGGAATGAATTTCTATAATTATAAGGAGATCAAAGGGCTGTCTCTTTATGATATTCAACAGCTGTGATGACTGAATTGTTCACTCTGTAGCCATTTGGACTGAGTTTGGAATTCAAAGTATATTTGTTTAACTGGTACAGGGCATGGAGTTAGGGTTAACACATGCAACACAAAATGGAAATACTTGCGTGAATGTGTAAAGGAAAAACAAACATTATAGAATCAGAACACCACACTGATTTCCTTCTATTCAGATAAGAGACATCAGCGGTTGTTTGATTTTTTTCTTCCTTCTTTTCTCTTCCTCTACTACCTCCCATGATTTAGACTCTGAAAAGTTACAATTTGATTTAGTGGCCTTTCTTGACCCTGTATGTCTAACTTCCAGTACTTTACATAGTATATATGGCATTTCATTACATGAAATCCTTGTATATCTTTGGGACATAGAATGATTTAATCTAGACATAAGGTTGGTTAATGTATGTGACTCCTATTCTTAACATAATAGAGATAAATCTAGAAATTCCTGTTTTACTCCATTGACGTGATCACATTTGATGAGATCAAGCATTTAATGTTTTTATCAGTCTGTTGAAGATCTATATTTGTGTGTATATATATTTGCGCGTGTGTGGGTATATGAGAGATTTGTAAGAAATCTTTGTCTAAACATAAGTCACAGAGTTTCTATTAGGTATCATCCTTGAAAATGTAGTTTCAATAAATTCATATGAGCAGTTCGAGTTAATTTATCTATCTATTTTGGGTGTATGTCAAGGTTCGCCAATTCACACTAACTGTTCCTAGTGGCAATTATTTATCATTGTCTCTCATGGTTCTAGAAATTGGCTGGGATTAGCTATGTGGCTCTTGCATAGCTTCCTTCCCTTGGTCACAGTAAGAGAGTAGCTAGGGGTAGAATCAACCCAAGGGCTTCCTCACTCATTGAGCTCATCGACTTTGAGTTGTTGGCTGGGACCTGAGCAGGAGTTGTCCAAGGGACCATGTACTCATGGCTTCTGTGTGGCCTGAGCTTCTTTTCAGCATGGAAGCTAGGTTTCAAGAATGAGCATCCTGAGATGTGGAGTCAGGTGAAAGCTAGAGCTTTTTCTAACCTAACTTCAAAATCACAACCATTTCTTCTGCCACATTCCCTTCAGTAGAAGCCAGCCTGTATTCAAAGAAAGGAGGAATTAGTCTCTACCCTGTGATGGAAGGGATGTCCGAGAATTGGACATGTTTTAAGACCATCATACTAATCAGACAAAGCCACAAAATGATTAGAATATAAGGTTTTATAATACTGTAGTACTCACAAATAGTTTTCCCTAATTTCAAAGTCACATATTCATTAAAATGGCCTTAATTTTTCATATAATATTTTATCAAATGAAAGTTATCTGCTTCATTCCATATATTTTTATTTCATTAAAATCCATTCATCCATCTATTATGAACATTTACATTTAAAATAGCATTTGACAAAAATAATGTGCCCTGAGACTATGAAACTCATGGAAGCTTATGTTCTCTCTGAGACATTTTAAATTTTAATCCGATTGGTCTCTATGTCATGAAGGAAAACTTTTAACTGCATTGAGGTGCCATATTCTTAGTGCTGAGTTGCTCGTAAGTTTTCCTATTTAATGAGGTTAGTGTCACATTGAGATTTAGGAAGCCCCAGCTTGAAAATGTAGACTATGGTGATTTAATTAAGGAAATTGGGAAAAGGCTTAAAGAAATAGTGAAGAACCAATGATTAGCAGAGAATTTATTATGCAGCTGAAAATTTTTAACATAAAATGTTAAAATTCAAAAATATGTGCCAAAGCTGTCAAATTAGAATTAGAACTTATTTGAAAATCTGGTGAATATGGTCAGAGGCCCTTGGTATAGAAAGTATGATAATCATTATCATTACCTGTTGGAGATTATGCATCCAGAGTTGCAGGTGAAGAAAATAAATTTTTGCATTGCCCATTTTATATCTGGAATTTTGCTAGGTTCAAGCACATAACTTGTCATATGTCTTATCACAGGGAAATGAAAATAGGGTTTTAGATTATTTTCTTCTAAAATACTTCTGGAGTTTATACAATATTCCTAATCTTTGACCAGGTGATGCTCTGCATATCAATGAGTATTGAAAAATACGTTTTTACCACCACCTATTTAGCTGTAAATAAGACCTTTATAGACAAAATGCTTGGTTACCTACTGCTTGTATTTTTATGATAGATGCATTCCTAATTGTTTTATATTTGTGTAACTAACAACCATTCCGAAGGTTTTATTAAACAAAGAAAACATTTTCTAAATATTTCCACTGGGAAGTGCCATAAACTCATAAAGGCAAACCTCATAATTAATAAACTTAATTGAAAATTAATCAAAATAAATTACTATTTCTCTAGGAATTGTGCTATAGGTAAGTTCCTATTTCTCTCACTTAGTGCTTCTTATCTTGAACTTGAACAAAAAGAAATGTTTTACTATGAATTTGGCCCAATTTAGGCAAAGTTAACATAGAATGCAGCATGTTGATAAAAAAGGAGTTACTTGGTTTTCTGGAAAATGAGATATTTACCAAAACAGGTAACTTTCAAAATTGTGTGGAGAGGATAAAGCATAAACTTCACGTTGAGAGGTGCATTTAAAATACTAAATTTTTATTATTTATTTTACAAAACATATTCCTGTTTGGTACTACTTTTCAACTTTCTTAGCATAATTACCAGTGTCTTGGTATAACAGTAGGTAGTATGCAGTATCTGTTATAATGAAATGAGTACAATTGATATTACTAATGGAATCTTTAGTCATCTTTAGTAAATTGAGCCTGTCTCACTTTCAGGTGTTGTTTGGGGTGACTCTAGGTCAGTGTTGTATGAAGGATTGCAACCTTACTCTGGGCATAGAAAGAGGTTTCAGATAGGTAAGAACTTCCCCTTATATCTCTGTGTGTAACCTTTGGAAAGGCTTATCAAATCTATGGGCTTCAATATCGATTTCTGGAAAAAATAAGGCATTAGACTAGATTATCATTACATTTTTGCCAGCACTAATATTCTGCAACATTGACTTAGAGGAACATTTCTTCCAAACCAAAAGAGATATGTTGACCTTTCTAGAGTGGCAAGTTTGTGCAAAGGGGATGCTAGGCATGCTGCATTCACTTTTTCATTTAATTTCTCTCCAAATGCTGCAAAGGTTTTTGCAGACGAAGAAAATGAAGCTCCGAGAACTTAAACAGCTAGAAATCGGCTCGGCGCCTGTGGCTCAGCGGGCTAAGGCGCCAGCCACGTACACCTGAGCTGGCGGGTTCGAATCCAGCCCGGGCCCGCCAAACAACAATGACGGCTGCAACCAAAAAATGGCCGGGCGTTGTGGCGGGCGCC
>CAUYRH010060785.1:0-69230 GCA_963574655.1 Perodicticus potto
CTCCCTCCCTCCCTTCCTTCCTTCCTTCCTTCCTTCTTTTCTCCCTCCCTCCCTTCCTTTCAGATAGGGTCTCACTCTGTTACTCAGGCTGTACAATAGCATAATAATAGGTCACTGTAACCTTGAACTCCTGGGTTCAAGTAATCCTCATGCCTCAGCCCTGGAACTACAGGTGTGTGCCACCATGCCTGGCTCAGTTTTTAATTTCTGTGGAGACAGAGTCTTGCAATATTTCCCAGGCATCTGAAACTCCTGGCATCAATTGATCCTCCTGCCTTGGCCTCCCCAAGTGCTGAGATTACAGGCATAAGCCACAGCTCCCAACCTACCGTTCTGTTTTAAATAAACAGTTTTATTGAGATGTAATTCATATAATTCAACCATACCATACAATTCACCCATTTAAAGTGTAACATTCGGCTCGGCGCCTGTGGCTCAACGGGCTAAGGCGCCAGCCACGTACACCTGAGCTGGCGAGTTCAAATCCAGCCTGGGCCCTTCAAACAACAATGACGGCTGCAACCAAAAAATGGCCAGGCGTTGTGGCGGACGCCTATAGTCCCAGCTACTTGGGAGGTGGAGGCAGGAGACTCGCTTGAGCCAAGGAATTGTAGGTTGCTGTGAGCTTTGATGCCTTAGCACTCTATCCAGGGTGACAGCTTGAGGCTCTGTCTCAAAAAAAAAATAAATAAATAAAGTGTAACATTCAGTGGTTTTGTTTTTTTTTTTTTTGTAGAGACAGAGTCTCACTTTGTCACCCTCGGTAGAGTGTCATGGCGTCACACAGCTCATAGCAACGTCCAACTCTTGGGCTTAGGTGATTCTCTTGCCTTAGCCTCCCGAGTAGCTGGGATTACAGGCGCCCGCCACAATACCCTGCTATTTTTTTGTTGCAGTTTGGCCGGGGCTGGATTTGAACCTGCCACCCTTGGTATATGTGGTCGGCGCCCTACCCACTGAGCCACAGGCACTGCCCCATTCAGTGTTTTTTATTGAATAGCGTATTCACAGTTGTACAGCCATCACCAGTATCTAGTTCCAGGTCATTTTCATCACCCTGAAAAAAAAGTTGGCACCTGTTAGTCATCATTGCCCACTCCTCCTCTCCCAGCCCCTGGCACCCAACATTCTGCTTTCTGTCTATCTGGGTGTTTTATGTGAATGGCTTTGCATCTGGCCTCCTTCACAGAGCCTCATGCTTTCAGGGTCTTTATGTGCTGTAGCGAGGGTCAGGCTTTATGCCTTTCTGTGGCTGAATTGTGTGGCTCCATCGTGTGGACAGACTACAGTTGGCTCATCCATCCACCTGCCCGTTGGTGGTCACCTGAACTGTTTCCACCTCTGGGCTAGTGTGAGTAATGCTGTCGTGAGCATTCATGGACGGGTCTTGGTGTGGACCTCCTGGGAAGACACCTTACCGTTCTTCACTTTAAGTGTCTAGGACTGTTGGGCCTACTCAGCCACCAGGCAGCAGAGGTGTATTTGATTTCTTTACACCTAGAACATTTGCTGCTCATCCCCACTCCCATGCTTGGCTCTTTGTTCAGGTGGCCGAGATCCAGGTTGAGATGGAGCTGCGGGATGAGATTCTGCCCAGAGCCCAGAACATCCAGAGCCGCCTGGACCAACAGACCATAGAGACAGAAGAGGTATGGGTGGCTGGCCTGGGGTTGGGACAGGGATCTGGAATTCGCCACCCTGGCTGCCACCCTCCCAGGTGGCAGCAGCCCCTCTTCCCCATTCCTCTGACCTGTCCTTTCTGTTCTCCACCTCCTCCCACCCTTGTTACCACCTTGGTGCCGTCTCCTCTCCAGGTGAACAAAACACTGAAGGCGACGCTGCAGGCCCTGCTGGAGGTGGTGGCATCAGAGGACGGGGATGTGCTTGATTCCTTCCAGACTAGCCCCTCCACTGAGTCCCTCAAGTCCACCAGCTCAGACCCAGGCAGCCGGCAGGCAGGCCGTAGACGGGGCCAGCAGCAGGAGACGGAGACCTTCTACCTCACGGTGGGGAGGGCTGGGCACACAGGGGAGCGGGGAGGACAGAGGGAGGACCAGAGTCAGGACTGAAACTCTGGGCTCTTCTCTGGGCTTCCCAGAAGCTCCAGGAGTTCCTGAGTGGACGGAGCATCCTTGCCAAGCTGCAGGCCAAACATGAGAAGTTGCAGGAGGCTATACAGCGAGGTAGGCACCTTCCTCTCTGCCCTCTTCTCCCCTGCCTGGGGACCTTACCTAGTCCATGGTCTGCCCCGCCCAAAGAAGTTGGTTGGCGTGTGGATACCAGCAAGGGTACTGGCCTTTCTCCTGCCGTTGGCCCTGGACCTCTGGGCCATGCTTTTCTCTCTGGGGTCCATTGAAGACCTCCAGCCTGAGAGGCAGACCAGCATTTTCTCATCTCCAGGTGACAAGGAGGAGCAGGAGATGTCTTGGTGAGTCTGTCATGAGGGGCTGGGTTTTGCAAGGACCTGGGGTTCAGCTCTGCTGCCCAGTGAATTCTGTATTAACTCAAGAGGCCCGGAGCCCTGCTTAGCCATCCTGGGGGTAAGGCATCCTATGCTCTATGCCCATGCCCCTCAGACCCAGCTCTTGTTCACTATAGGACCCAGTATACACAGAGAAAATTCCAGAAGAGCCAGCACCCCCGCCCCAGTTCCCAGTATAACCAAAGACTCTTTGGGGGTGATATGGAGAAGTTTATCCAGGTACGTGCTCTGCCCTGCACACTCTGTGGCCGAGTGGCTGCTTGATCCCAGTGTCCTCCATTATTGGCCACTGGGCAGCTCTCTCTTGCTGAGTGGGCCTTTTCTAGGACCCTGCTGGTATCCCTCATGGCCTTCACTGATTAAAAGCCACATCCTTGGGCGGCACCTGTGACTCAAGGAGTAGGGCGCTGGCCCCATATACCAGAGGCGGCGGGTTCAAATTCGGCCCCAGCCGAAAAACTGCTAAATAAATAAATTAATCAATTCATTAATTAAATTAAATTAAAGCCACATCCTTAAGTGAAGGGGCAGCAGCATTTTTAGGGGTGTGATCCCTGTGACTGGGATAAACACAAGATGCTCATAAGCTCCACTTGTGGCCAGCATGCTACTGGGGACTCTGGACAGCAAAACAAGGGAAGTAAAAGAGATCAGAAAAGAAGAAATAACACTATCATTTGCAATTATGTGATTATGTACATAGAACATTCAAAACATTTGGCAGGCTATTTATTTATTGAGATAGAGTCTTGCTCTATTGCCCTGGCTAGAATGCAGTAGCATCTTCATAGCTTACTGAGACCTTAAACTCCTGGGCTCAAGCAATCCTTTTGGGTCAACCTTCTGAGTAGCTGGGACCACAGGCACATTCCACCATACCCCGGTAATAATTTTATTTTTTGTAGAGACAGGGATCTCATTATGTTGCTCAGGCTGGTCTCAAACTTCTGACCTCAAGTGATCTTTTCACCTCAGCCTCCCAAAATGCTGGAATTACAGCATGAGCCACTACACTTGGCCTTGAGAGGCTGTTTACATGAACAAAATTTGAGTTTTACCACACCTATGGTGCATCTTAGAAGGGTACAGGTGAAACTTACTAAATGTAGAATATAAATGTCTTAACACAATAACTTAGAAAATGCCATGAAGGCTATGTTAACCAGTTTGATGAAAATATTTCAAATGGTATATAAAACCAGCACATTGTACCCCATGATTGCATTAATGTACACAGTTATGATTTAATAAAAAAAATAATTAAAAAAAAATTTGAGGTCGGCGCCTGTGGCTCAAGGAGTAGGGCGCCGGCCCCATATCCCGCCCTATTGGGCGGGTTCAAACCCAGCCCTGGACAAAAAAAAAAAAAAAATTGAGTTTTGCAGTGTTACTTGATTCAAAGTCAGCATACAGAGTTCAATTGCAGTTTTACATTCCAACAACAAATAGTTTGCAAATTAGACATAAAGCATTACTTGACATAGCATCAGAAATATCAGACACGCCTGGGCGTGGTGGCTTCCGCCTATAATCCCAGCACTCTGGGAGGCTTAGGTGGGTGGATTGCCTGAGCTCAGGAGTTGGAGACCAGCCTGACCAAGAGTGAGACCCCATCGCTGCTAAATATAGTAAAACTAGCGGTGTGGTGGCTCATGCCTGTAATCCCAGCACTTGGAAGGTGGAGGTGGGCGGATTGTCTGAGCTCATGGGTTCAAGACCAGCCTGGGCCAGAGCGAGACCTCATCTCAAAACAGACAGGCATTGTACCAGGTGCTTGTAGTCCCAGGTACTTGGGAGGCTGAGACAAGAGTATCACTTGAGCCCAAGAGTTTGAGGTTGCTGGGAGCTGTGACACCATAGCACTCTACCAACGGTGACAAAGTGAAACTGTCTCAAAAAAAAAAATTAAACAAATAAAAGAAATACAAAATAAAAATAGACAAACTAGCTGGGCATGGTTGTGGGCACCTGTAGTCCCAGCTACTAGGGAGACTGAGGCAGGAGTATTGCTTGAGCCCACGAGTTTGAGGTTGCTGTGAGCTATGACACCAGGCCATTGTACCCAGGGTGACAGAGTGAGACTCCATCTCAAAAAAAAAAAAAAAAGAAAAGAAATATCAGATACTTAGGAGTGAATCTGGCAAACTGCATGCTGGATTTCTATGCTGACAATGGTAATGTATTGTTAAGGAAAATGAAAGTGATTGAGTGACAGAGCAGAATACCCTCTCTGTCCACAGAGCTCAGGCCAGCCCGTGCCCCTGGTGGTGGAGAGCTGCATCCGCTTCATTAACCTCCATGGTAAGCCAGGCCTGGCCCTTCTGTTGCCCTGGTGCCAGGCAGGGCCTAGGGTCAGTCTTGGAAGGGCAAAGTGGATCTGGGTGCTCAGCACCTCCCTGTGCTTCCACAGGCCTGCAGCACGAAGGCATTTTCCGGGTGTCAGGTGCCCAGCCCCGGGTGTCAGAGATTCGAGATGCCTTCGAGAGAGGTGAGGATGGCTGGGTTGGGGTGTGGGGAGGACAGAGCATCGGCCTCCTCACCCCACCCACCCTCCTCACTCCCCTCCCACCTCCTGCAGGGGAGGACCCACTGGTGGAAGGCCGCAGCGCCCATGACCTGGACTCGGTGGCTGGGGTGCTGAAGCTCTACTTCCGGAGCCTGGAGCCCCCGCTCTTCCCTTTGGACCTGTTTGGGGAGCTGGTGGCTGCTTCGGGTCAGGCTGGGGCCCATTGCGGCTGAGTGGGGGCACGCTCACTAGTGGCAGTGCCACTCACCAGGCTCTTTCTGGGGGGTGGGCCTGGCCACAGAGCTGGAGGCTGTTGGGAAGCGCGTGGAGCACGTGAGCCGCCTCCTGGCCCGCCTGCCGCCATCAGTGCTGGTGGTCCTGCGCTACCTCTTCACCTTCCTCAGCCAGTGAGTGATTCCTGGGGTTGAGCTGGGGTGAGGGTTATGGGGGGACAACAAGTGGGAGCTCCCTGCTTGCGACCATATGTACCCTCAGCCTGGCCCAGTACAGTGATGAGAACATGATGGACCCCTACAACCTGGCCGTGTGCTTTGGGCCAACACTGCTGCCCGTGCCTGCTGGGCAGGACCCAGTGGCCTTGCAGAGCCGGGTGAACCAGCTGGTGCAGACACTGATCATGCAGCCTGCTCAGGTGTTCCCAGCTGTCACCATGCTGCCAGGCCCTGTCTACGAGAAGTGCATGGCTCCGCCTAACACCGGCTGCCTGGGGTACACTCTTGGTGCTGCCTGGGGGGATCCTATGGAGAGAAGGGCCCCTTACCTGCCTTGCTCTGCTCCAAACCCCAGGGACGCTCAGCTGGAGGGCCTGGCAGGGGAGCATGAGCCAGAGCTGGAAGCTGAGGCCACAACCCAGGAGGATGGTGAGGGGTTGGGCAGGAGCACCCCTGCCTCCCCCAGGTACCCGCTCCACCCGCACTGTGACCCCCACTTCTTCTCAGATCTAGAGGGAGTTGTGGAGGCTGTGGCCTGCTTTGCCTACACGGGCCGCACTGCCCAGGAGCTGACATTCCAGCGTGGGGACGTGCTGCAGCTGCACGAGCGAGCTTCTAGTGACTGGTGGCGAGGGGAGCATGCTGGGGTGCGGGGACTCATTCCTCATAAGTACATCATGCTGCCCGCAGGGTGAGTGGGCTCCACTGCAGGGACGGCCCACAGTTTCTGCCCCAGCCTTCCCAGGCCTCAATGGCCAAGGCTGCCTTAGCCCGGCTCTCAGTCACAAGTCTCTGGAAGTCACTACTCTCACCCACAGGTGCTTAGGCCACAGCCGTCCACACACAGGTTGCTGCCCTCCCCCCTCCCCAAGACAGGTTCCATAGGGCTGGCTGGGCGTGAGAATTAGCATTTCTGACCAGACCACTTCTAGGTGGCGCTTAGGCTTCTGGCCCCAGGCCCCCATCCTGTTCTCCCACCCAGGGCAGAGAAGCAGGTGGCAGGCCCAGGCCCACAGGCTGCAGGGGAGCTGGGGAGCAGTCCAGAGGGGCTTCTGGCCTTGGAGTCCACCTATCGGTAAGCAAGGGGAAAGACAGGAAGACCATGTGGATGTCCCAGGCCAGAGGGTGATAGGGTCAGGCTTGGGCCATGTAGGGGTTGGGGGTTGTCTGATAAGGGCTGCTGAGAAAGGAGGAGTCACAGCCTGGCTGTGATAGGGAGAGGCTGTAGAAGAACTTGGGGATCACTGGGGCCAGCCTCTTCTCTTTTTCTGAGACAGAGTCTCACTATGTCGCCCTCGGTAGAGTGCTGTGGCGTCACAGCTCACAGCAACCTTTAACTCTTAGGCTAAAGTGATTCTCTTGCCTCCACCTCCCAAGTAACTGGGACTACAGGCACCTGCCACAATGCCTGGCTATTTTTCTGTTGTAGTTGTCATTGTTGTTTAGCAGGCCTGAGCTGGATTCGAATCCACCAGCTCTGGTGTATGTGACTGGCACCCTAGCCGCTGAGCTACAGGTGCCGAGCCCAGCTTCTTCTCTTTGACAATATCCCAGGATAGGAGGAATCACTACCAAGTTAGCTCAGGGGCTTTCCAGGGTCCCCCACCGGGCTCACTGTCTGTGCCCTGCAGGCCAGAGGTATGCACCCTACCCGAGGTTGTGGGCCCCTCTGGGCACAGACGGCACTGCTTGGTCCCATCCTCCCCAGAACAACACATGGAGGTGGATAAGGTGAGAGCTGGGACTAGCAAGGTGGCAGGTGAGGGAGACCAAACTCCTCCCTCCCTGAGGTTCAAGTCTCTGCTCCTCAGCTCAGGGGTACTTCCACCAGATAAGCACGCCCAGGGCAGAGCCCAGGGAGGGGAAAGAGGGTAGAGTGAGTGCGGGTAGGGTGGGGATGAGGGGCCTGTAGATTTTGCTTGGGTCTTCAGGTTTGGTTCCTGAGTGGGGAGTGGCAGGCTTGAATTAAGGTGACCTACATGGGTATGGTCAAGGGGCTCCAGGGCATCTGGAGCCAGGCTAGGTACCAGGCAGTGACATGGCAGTCTCTTGGCATGTTGGGGAGGATGAAAGGGACAGATGGCAGGGAGGCAGGAAGGGGTGGGTGGCTAGGAGCAGGGTAGGGCAGCAGCCGCTTACAGGGGCAGAGAGCAGGCTCAGGGCATAGCCGGCAATGGGCACAGCCTGGGGGACCCTGCTTCCTCCTTTGTGCAACGGGCTCTATGAGCACCAGTGGGCTGAGCACAGAAGCCCTGGGGACAGTCACTGAGCCCCAGAAGGAGAAAGCCCAAGAGCATGTGGGTGACCCAGGTGGGGCCCAGCCCTTGGCCTAGGAATGGACATGCAGGAGCAGGAGCCAGGCGGTGGGGGGCTGAGGAGGGTAACTGGGAGACCCCACGGGAGGACATTGGCCTGGGAGTCCCCTGCATGCTGATGGCCCTTGAGGCTGGGGGAGGATGTGATCTTAGCCAGGGAGAGTGAGCCCAGGACTAGGCCAAGCAATTGCTGTCCCCAGAGGAGATTGTGACGGAAACACCAAAGTGGCAGGAGAGAAACCAGGTGTGGAGTGGGGGAGGTGGCCTGGAGGCTGAGGGAGGAGGGGCAGGCAGCTGTGCCCAGCACTGAGCACTGTGTGGCCCATGGAAAAGAGGGGCCCTGGTGACAGGGTAGTGGCAGGAGGCCTTTGTTTCTGGAGGGAGAGGAGCTTAGGTAGAGGCCTGGGCAGGGTCTGGCAGATGAGGAGATGCACTCACTGAACACCCTCCCTCTCTGTTCCGCCAGGCTGTGGCACAGAACATGGACTCCGTGTTTCAGGAGCTCTTGGGAAAAACCGCTATTCTCCAGGGCCTCAGGCCAGCATCTGCCACCTCCCCCAGCCCAGGGTCCCGTAGTCGCCTAGGCAGGAACAAAGGCTTCTCCCGTAGCCCTGGAGCCCCAGCCTCACCCTCAGCGTCAAATGCCCAGGGTCCAGACTCAACCCTCAAGCCACACTGAGGTGCTGCTGGAGGAGTCTCTGTGGGCCTGATCTTGCCCCAGGTGGCCACCCAGAAACTGGCCACTCTCCCCAGCCCTCTGCTACTCCCAAGTACAGAGGAGGGTGAGGCTGCCCAAATAGGGGTCCCAACCCATACCTTGCCTGCGCCCAACCCTGGCATAGGCCCCTTTTGGGGCAGCTGAGGAAGGAGGCTTTACTGTGAAGGCTCAGTGGCAGCAGGCACCCTTGCTCAGATGAGCTCTTTCTCAGCTGCCTGGCAGGGGGTTTGGGGAGTGGTGATTCATAAAGACAAATGGACTGGTTTCCCAGTATGAGCTAGCTGTCTGTCTTGAGGGGCTGGGCAGGTGGGTACAGGGCCCCACGCTGGAAGTGATGCTAGAACAACAGGTCGGGTGGCCAAAACAGCTTCCACTGGGGGTCCCCGGACACAGAGCTGTCCATGATGTCCATGCGATGGCTATTTCACTTGGGGACCTGCAACTTTGAAGGTTTGGTTGCCTGCATGTTGGCTTCCAGAGCGTGCCCATGGGTGTGTGCTGTCACACACGCCCCCCTCCCCGTTACCCTAATTGAAGGAGGCCCCTCACCATGTGGAAAATGAGCTGCAGCTTTTATTAGGGAGAGAATGAGCAGGAGAGAAGGGAGGACTAGAGAGCCGTAGACTGGAAAAGCCCCTGGTCTCGCTCTGGTCCTTCTTCTTTGGCTGCCGAGGATCTCTGTCTCTCCTGTGTTGCCTGGGCCTGTTATTGTCCCCTGCCCAGCTGATGTGGAGGAACTAAGGAGCTCCTCACATCCTCATGTCTTAGAGCCTGAGACTTCTTCAAACAGCTAGGGACCAGCTGGGGATGGAGGCGTGCCCAGGGCCACAGGCTCTGACCAGTTTTCCGTGACAGCGCCCCCACCAGGCATCTGAGTTTCGTGCCTCTGGAAGGAAGGTGCCTGCTGGCCCCTTAGGAAGATGTGTCCTTGGCTAAGGAGGAGCTGGCAGTGGCACAAGACTCGTCCTGGGGCCCCAGGCTGGGTGGGCTGTGCCTCTGGGCACAGCAGAGCAGACTGCGTAGCTCCGAGGAGACGCTGCTGCTGAAGGAGGCATAGATCCAGGGGTTGGTGCAGCTGTTGAGGCTGCCCAGCAGCATGAGCAGCACGAAGGGTGGCCCTGTGGGGTGTCCAAGGGTGGGGCTGTAACCCTACATGCCCACTAGAGGCCAGCAGTCCCCTTAGAGACCAAAGTCCTCCCTCTGAGGTTCAAGTCTGCCCCTCAGCTCAGGGGTACTTGCCACCAGATAGATAAGCAAGCCCGGCAGAGCCCAGGGAGGGGAAAGAGGGCACAGTGGGTGCGGGCAAGACAGGGATGAGGGGCCTACAGCTCAAACTTGGGCCTTAGCATTTGGTTCCTGAGCAGGCAGTGAAGGGCTCGAGTTGAGGTGGTCTGCATGGGTGTGGGCGAGGGGCTCCCAGGCATCGGAGTCAGGCTGGTACCAGTTCATGAGTGCTCATGGGGTCCACGTCTGGGTGTGTGTGTGCAGCTGAGCCCAAGTGGTCCCCATGACCCCAGAGGGGACAGAGGAGTGTGTACAGCTGAGCCCAAGTGGTCCCCATGACCCCAGCCCCAGCCACACCTACTTTCCCGAGGCGCCTCTGGATCCCACGCTGCCCACAGGTGCACAAGGAAGAAGGGCGCCCAGCATAGCACATAGACGATCACGATCACCAGTGTCATCCTTACAGTCTTGGCCATGGCAGCTGACACCCGGGCTCCGTCGCTCGGAGTGCCTGTCCGGCACCCCCCACGGTGGCCACTAGCCCTCTCTGATGGCCCTGACACTAGACTGGCGTGAATCTCCCGGAAGATGAGCACCTGGCAGGCAGCAATACCCAGGGCAGGTGCCACGAACACCATCAGGGCAATCCAGGTGACATAGGCACGAACTCCCCAGGGTTCTGCAAAGCTGGCCCAGCAGTCAATGACCCCATCACGCACTTCACGCTGGGCAAAGATGAAGAGCTGGGGCAAGCTAAGAAGGAGTGAGAAGGCCCAGGCCACCAGCACCGGCCGGTTCCAGTGAGCCCCACCTCCATGGCGGTACGCCAGCATAGGACGACAGATGGCGCGGTGGCGGTCCAGTGTCATGGCCAGGATCATGTAGGAAGAGGCGTACATACCCACCATCTGCAGGTACTTGACGGCCCGACACAGGGCATCAGGCCCGTGGAAACGATCAGTGGCATCCCAGGCCAGCTGAGGCAGCACTTGGAACAGAGCCACAGCCAGGTCGGCCAGGCACAAGTGGCCGATGAAGACGTGCATGGGTGCCCGCCGGCCCCGCCGTGCCAGGGCCCCCAGCACCAGGCCATTGCTCAGGGCCACAGCCACAAAGACTATGGAGAGCAGGGCCAACTCTACCTGGGCCAGCAGCGGGTCCCGGGCATCCAGCGGCTCCTCCTGGCTGTTGTTGCCGGGTGGGCTGGGTGCAGAGAGGGGCCTGGGCACAGCTAGGCAGGGGTGGGGGAGAAGGCCAAGTTGTGGGGGGAGGTTCTGTGCAGGGCACTCAAGCCCAAGAAGGCTCCCACCTGCTGCTGGAGCCGGCGGCCTGGGCAGCCATCACCCTGGGACTCTTATTTTCCTCGTCCCCCTCTGACACCCACTTCCTGGCTCCCAGCAGAGGGGACTCCTCCGAGGAAGCCATGTCTGTGGGGAATTGCACATATGGCTCCTATGGTCCAGGAGGGAAGGGCGTTCTCTCCCCTCCCTGCTCATTGACAGCTTGGAAGACGCACTGTGTCCTCAGCCCCAGAGAGGGGAGTGGGGAGGTTTTTAGAGGGGCTTCTCTGCACCCTCAAACTCACTCTGTCCACTGGTCAGGGGGCAGTGCTGGAGCCTTACCCGAGTTGGTTGATGCCACAAACATAGTGGGGCCGAGGCAGAGTCCTGAGTGCCTGAGGGAGATGGGGACACACTCAGCCTCCACCGGAGGGGCCAGCCTCACTGCCGGTGGTCTCTGGATGGGAGCCCTAGAGGTGGCCAACTGGCAGGTACCTGTCAGTGCGTTTGTGCTCACTCACTCCTAGGCAGGGAAGGTAAAGAGGGACAGTCACACGGACAACAGAGCCCAGGACCCACCCAGGCAGCCCAAAAGAGCGGGATTTGGGAGAAGGCACCCAAGGCAGACACACAGACCCCTGACCCAACAGAGGCCAAGAAAGCCCTCAGTCAGAGGGCTGAGGACTCCGCAGGAGGGTCCCTTTGTAGCTCCTTACCTGGCCAGGCTCTTGGGCTCCTGGGCAGCTGGGTGGCTGCCTGAAGGTGGACGGATGCTGGGATCTACTCTCCATTGCTGCCCCGCCCCAACCCAGCCTCTGGGAGTGACCTGCCCATGAGGGGACTTCCTCCTCCTGCCCCTCCCACATGCCTCCCTGTTCCTTCCCCAGGGCTCCTTCCCCCACCTCCTGAGGGCCCTGAGCCTGCCTGCCTCAGCCCATCCCCAGCTTGGCCGGCAGCAGCCTCTGTGCCTGCCACCCACAATCTCCCCCACTACTGCTCCGCAAGGGCCACCTTATGAAACCGCGTGGCTCTGGGAGATGACTTAACTCAGCACCACATTTTATAAGTGGGGAAACTGAGGCCAGAAATGGGTGGGCCTGGCTCAGCCAAAATGTCATTCCTTTTTCCCCAGCCAGGTTTTTTCTGCCCCTTTTTGGGCCCCTCCCAGGCCACCCAGGCCCCTCCTCCTCCTTAATTAGGTTGGCCATTTGGCCCAAGATGAGGAACAGGAAGGGAGGGGGTGGAGTAGGGGCCAAACCAGGGCTTAATGTGTCCCTGTGAGATCCAGCTTCCTCCCCAGGGTCCTGTGGGAGCCAGGGCCACCCCCTCCCTCTTCCTCCTCCCCCACCTGCAACTACCTTTCTAGAAGGGGGGCTGGGGACCTCCTGGCTCTATGTGTCTCTGTGTACACTGCAGCCACATGCCCACTGAGGCTCACACTCGACATAGTCACGCTCATCTGAATTCACGGGCACATGACACGTGCTGGGGCACACTTTCCTGGTACCTGCTCCATGTGCAGGGGGCCTGAGAGGAGACACTCCATGCCCCGTCTTCACCTGGGTCCCCCCCCAGCCCCCAGCTCAGGTGCTTTCTCACCCCCAGGCCCTCGAGGCTCATCCTAGGCCAACTCGGCCCAGCCCAGGGCAGCTCCTTTTTTCCTGTTTGTCTGTCTTCTGTTGACCGGTGACGCTGGAGACCAACACAGCCTCCCACTGACCAGGCCCAAGTGCGGCCCTCGGCCAAGTGCTGCTCTTCCTGCCCAGAAAGCCTGGCAGGGCCCCAGCCCCTCCCAGCCCCAAGGGGCAGAGGGGACACAAGTGGCTGTGTTCCAAACATGCAGGCACTGACCCACCCCCACAGCATCACATATCCACGGAGTACCCCACACACACACCATACAGACACCATTCACACCCCATACCTCACCACCACACACATGTACAGACACCACACATGCACACTCCATACACATGCCACATGCCACACACAAATACACCACACAGATATATACCACACATATTACTCACAAATGTACATACCATGCCACACAGGCATCCATGTCTCACATACCACACATCATACCACACAGACAAATGACATATCTCACACACATCACACATAAATACACATAAACAAACCATACCTTGTTCCTGGCACACACTCCACACACCACATGCATCACACCTACACATCACACCCCACACATGTGTCACACACATGTACATACCACACCACATATGACACACCCACACCCCACACGCATGCATGTCTGTTGTGTTTTTGCTTGCATACTGTCTACCTGAACACTGCAGCTGCAGCTCATCAGAGCACCTGTGTCCTCACACTCTCCTTGTGATCTACAAAAACTAAAGTTGGGTCCACCCCGGGTTCTAGGACAGATGACACAGGAAAAGCCACTGGGGAAAAGTCTCACCCTACCTGCACTTTTTGTCTTCCTTGCCTATGCAAGGTGCTGGCTCTGGGACTCTGTTATCAAGGAGACAAATGTCCTTGCATAATGATGCCTCTCCATTGGCAGAGATGTTAAGGGCTCTGGCCGAGGAATAAGACAAAGCAAGGCTCAAGTCCCTGCTTTGCTCCCCCACTCCCGGCTGTATGACCTTGAACAGGCTACACCCAGCTCTCTGTGCCTTGAGTCTCCCTTCTGTAAAATGGGCGGCAGATGACTGAAAGTTGAACATAGCAACGACATGGGTAGTGCTGGGGCGTCTGGATCTGTAAGCAGGCCCTTTCATTCCACCAGAGCTGGAGGCTGGAGGAAGTGATACCAGCTTTCTGGGTGAACAAGTGGTCATGAGTTTCTCTGCAGGGCCAGATCCCAGCAGTGTGCTGGGAGCCCTGAACCCTATGGCAAGCCCGTGGCTCCCTGGCCTTCTGCTTCCTGTTGTTAAACCTGGAGAAAAGTGTTGAGGAAGGGCCACCACTGCAGTCTCCATTGGGCTCTAATAAGCAGGGTTTGTGTCCACCCAAAAACCAGGACCCAGCTCTACCCTGTTTAGCCAGGACAAGTGCTGGAGACCACCAAGAGGAACCCAGAGACACCAAGGCAAGAGTGTGTGACAGGGAGAGCTTGGCTTCTCAGCTGAGAGTCCCCAATCTCTGGGATCCTGCAGGTACACACAGGTACTATGCCAGGTGAGAGCCCAGAACAGGCAGAGTGCCACTGCCTGCCCCAACCACCTTATAGGGGACAAGAAAGATAGGGCTTGACAGCAGTTCCCATGAGAAGAATTGGCTGGATTTATTCACCATGAGGGCCACGTGAGTCAGCAGAGATGGCTCTGGGCTGCCCAGCAGCCCCTGCCCTCCTGGCAGCCTTACCCAGGAGTGGGCATCTACCTAACGGGGGGTGTTTCTGGGCTCTCTGTCCAGCACAGCCCAGCTGTGTGTCCCCCTCCCATTAAGGTTCTAAGGAAGGGTCCTTGGGTGCCTCCTGATCCCCCTCAGCCTGGTGGGGGTAGGTGAGAGGCAGAGCTGGCAGGACCTCTGGGTCTACCTATCCTTCTCTGTCCACTGATTGGTCCCCAATGATCAGAAGCTGGCCCTGCACAGCAGGTGTGGAGATGGAAGGACATGGGCCCTGTCACGGGAGTGCACAGGTCTGTGCAGAGAGGCTGCCATTGTCACCCAGGAGAGGTTAAGGGTTAATTAACATGGGGCAGAGTGGAGAGCATTAGGGGATGCCGGACAGGCCCTTAAAGGGCATTTAAGGGATGAAAGAGAGAGAAGGCAGCATGGACATGGAGAAGGAGTAAGGAAAAAGCTGAGCAAAGCAGTCTTTGAGGCCACAGAAGGGCCACCTGCCCTGAGGGAAGGAAGGAAGCCCTTAGCTATGTCCAGAGGCGGTTCATATGCAGATGTGGGAAGTGGGAAGGAGAAAGGAGCTGTGCCTGAATAACAGGGATGGCTCTCACACCAACCAAATGTCATGTACCAAGCAGAATGGGAGGGACAGCCCAGTCACTGGGCTTGGAAGGTCCCTTCTCCCTGGCAAGCAGGTGAAGGATTAAGGGCTTCCTTCACCCCTAGATGGTCTCAAGGTCATTATCTGAGGGTCAGGCAGTTGGCAGGAGGAGTCCCCCTCTTGGTGAAAGTCCTATGCACTTGGGGAATACAGAGGCAGCTGCCCGTCCTGTTCCCTTCCCAGTGGCAGCGATTTCAGTCCCTCAGTGTGCTGTTTGGGTAACGACCCTGGGTGCTAAGGCTGATACCCTTGTGCTCTCACCACAAGTTCTTCCTCCCTTATCGATGCATCTGCAGTGTTCACATGCCCATGACTCTAACTGCCATCCACAGCTAAGCCACTCTCCGGAATGACTTTTTTTTTTTTTTTTTTTTCAGTTTTTGGCAGGGGCTGAGTTTGAACCCACCACCTCCGGCACATGGGGCCAGCGCCCCACTCCTTTGAGCCACAGGCGCTGCCCCGACTTTTTTTTTTTTTTTGAGACAGAGTCTCACTATGTCACCCTAGGTAGAGTGCTGTGGTATCACAGTTCACAGCAACCTCTAACTCTTGGGCTTAAGCGATTCTCTTGCCTCAGCCTCCCAAGTACCTGGGACTGCAGGCACTTGCCACAACACTAGGCTATTGAAGTACTCCCTTTGGGAAGCTATGCACTGAAGCCAGTGCCTAGCCCACCCTTCAAAGCAATTTTGGAACTCCTTCTCTGAAATGGTCATCAGAGCTGTTGTTGTATTACTCTTGACATCTTGAATGTCATCAAATGTCTTTCTTTCAATATTTCCTTTATTTATGTATGTATTTATTTATTTATTTTGAGATAGGGTCTCACTATGTTCCCCTCTGTAGAGTGCTATGGCGTCACAGCTCACAGCTACCTCAAACTCTTGGGCTTAAGCAATTATCTTGCCTCAGCCTCCCGAGTAGCTGGGACTACAGGAACCTGCTGCACTACCCAGCTATTTTTTGCTTGCAGTTGTTGTTTAGCAGGCCCAATCCGGCTCAAACCCACCAGCTTCAGTGTATGTGGCCAGTGCCCTACTCACTGAGCTACGGGTGCCAAGCCCTGATTCATTTTAAGTTAAAGTTTGTGCAGGGTTAGCCAGGGTGTTGTGGGGGGCACCTGGAGTCCCAGCTACTGAGAAGGCTGAAACAAGAGGCTCATTTGAGCCCAAGAGTTGGAGGTTGCTGTGAGCTATGATGTCATAACCCCCTCCCAAGGGCAACAACCTGAGACACTATCTCAAAAAAAAAAAAAAAAGTTTGTGCAGGGTAAAGGTGGAGTTTCCTTCTTTTGCATGTGGATATACAGTTGTTCCAGCAGCACAGTTTGTTCACAAGATGGTCCTTTTCCCATTGAATTACCAGACATCGGCTCGGCGCCTGTGGCTCAACGGGCTAGGGCACCAGCCACGTACACCTGAGCTGGCGGGTTCGAATCCAGCCCAGGCCCGCCAAACAACAATGACAGCTGCAACCAAAAAATAGCCGGGCATTGTGGCGGGCGCCTGTAGTCCCAGCTACTTGGGAGGCAGAGGCAGGAGACTCGCTTGAGCCCAGGAACTGGAGGTTGCTGTGAGCTGTGATGCCACGGCACTCTATCCAGGGTGACAGCTTGAGGCTCTGTCTCAAAAAAAATAAAATAAAAATAAAAATAAAAATAAAAAATAATTCATCATCCAATTTAATGTTTAAAAAACCCAGATAAAAAGCTCATCAGAACTTCTGAATAGCACAAGAGAAAGTGATGAAAGTTGACATTCCAGACAGCTTGTATAGTCTATTGTAGATAAATACAGGATTTCCACTGGGCATTTTGAAATGCGGAAAATATCTCAAGGCAGCTCAATGAGCATTTTAGGATGCTTTGGGATCCAAGACCCTGTATCACAGGAGCCACTGTCCTACACCGAATGGAATCAAATGGCTGAGAGTGCTAATATGCAGTTAGCATACTAGTGGGAGAGAGGGGCAGAGCCACTGTAGACTGCAGACAGTGGCTCTACTCCTCTCCTCTCCTCTCTCACTAACGTAAAGGACCACCATTTAGAATAGTGGTTTCCAGATGCCCATCCTCCCCATAATTTCACTGTTCTTAATCTATTGTCTGTAGCATTCTACAAAATACTGAATGCCACAAGAGGAAACCTGATAAACAAGCATGTCAAGTCAGTAACGTTATTTTATAAAATACCCAAATAGCAGTTAGATTGTTCTGTGGAATAATAACAAACAATTTCTGCTGGAAATTTTCCCAATTTTTTAGCCAGCCTATTGCTACCTTATCCATTAAGATTCAATAAAACATTATCATTTTCTCTACCACAGTATTTCCTAACTCCCCTTAACAGAATTACCTTGTGCATACCACTTTCAGGACACTTATCACATATTATATCTCATTTATACTAATCTGACCTTTCAGTAGGCTAAGAACACACTAAAAGCAATCATCTTTTTAACTGCAAGTCCTAACAGTGCCTAAGACAGTATGCTCAATGAATATATGCTGAACGCACAAATGAATAAAGGAAAAAATTAAGTCCCAACTTTGTAAGTTCACAGTGAAAAAAAGGGGGGAAATTTTGGCTAAAAAAGCAGGCTGGCCAAATGTTAAGTTACATAAATTCAAATTCACTACTAGCTTCAGAACTGTGAATGTTTGTTTATCAAAGTCATCACTTTTAAAATAAATAGTAAAGCACTATTTTTAAAAAGTATACTTGTCAGAAAGAAGTAAAAAGGCCATGATTAAGGTATAAAAAAGTGCCTGTGGCTCAGTAAGTAGGGCGCTGGCCCCATATACCAAGGGTGACGGGTTCAAACCCAGCCCTGGCCGAACTGTAACAAAAAAATAGCCAGGCGTTGTGGCGTAGTCCCAGTTACTTGGGAGGCTGAGACAAGAGAATGGCCTAAGCCCAGGAGCTGGAGGTTGCTGTGAGCCATGAAGCCATGACACTCAACCAAGGGTGACAAAGTGAGACTCTTGTCTCTAAAAAAAAAAAAAAAAAAGGAAAAGAAAGAAATCAAGAGCTGAAAATGAATGAAAGAATGTTTTCCTCAAAGCAAAGCAAAGAAAAAATTTTTTCATTTTAGAGACTGGGTCTCACTCTGTCACTCATCACTCACTGCAGGCTGGAATTCCTGGTATCAAGTGATCCTCCCATCTCAGCTTCTTGAGCAGCTGGGTTTACAGATGTGAGCCATCACATTTGGCCAAATTTATAAGATAAACTTAATTTTTGTAGTCCTATAAACTTTATAAAAAAATTTTTTTTACAAAGGTCCAACAAAACAAACCCTTTTCTTATAAATCTACTTAGAAAAGGGCAGTGCCTGTGGCTCAAGGAGTAGGGAGCTGGCCCCATATACCAGGGATAGCAGGTTCAATCCCGGCCCCGGCCAAAAACTGCAAAAAAAACAAAAACAAAAAAAAACTACTTAGAAAAAATACTATCAGAAAACACCTCAAATGTTGCAACTATTACACATCAGCATATAAAAGTAAATAAAAAAATTTTGTATGTCAGCTGGTTACTCAAAAAGATTTGTTTCTATATTTAAAGTCAGTCCTTTTGACCATACTAATATTTTCTCAACTGATAAAGATTTCCTAACATTTTCAGTCATATTCCAGAAAAACCTTACTAGGTCACTTGCTGTGAAACTATTCTTAAGAAGGAAACTAATTCCTACATGACATACTAACGAACTTTTATGATCCTCTTTAGAAACGCATATGTATGCCAAAGAAAGTCTCAAATTGCTTATGAGATGCTAATACACGCAATGTATCATTAACACACGTTGTCTGGGTTGAAGTCAAATTAATATTACCACCCAGGATGAAAAAAGCCCATAATTACCACAATGTACCTGAGATCCTTTAAATCATGCTATCTTTTCCACATTTCATCATCAAAAGCTCATTCCTACATGTTCCCCTTAACACATACACCCCACACACTCCCTTCTCAAGAAGATTACTTTCAGCTGCAGTTGCCTGATCAGCTTCAGTCTGTTCATTTTCTGCACTGGAAATATCGGATCCATTTTCAGGCTCTGTGTCATCCTGAAGACTTTTATCTACATCATTTGTATGGGGGTCAAGGTCCTCTTCATGCTCTTGGGATATATGCTCAACAGTCTGAGGTGGCAAATATCTAAGTTGAGGTGACTCGGGCTCATGATGGCTTACTGGAGACTGCAACAGATGATGATGCTGCCGATGCCTTTCTTTTTCCATTTGTTTGGCTTCCTGCAACTGGAAAGAAATAAAATATTTTCTAATATTAATAACATACATTGTTTAATATTTGCAAGGAAAATGTTAAATCTAACTATAAACCCTTCAGTAAGGTGACATCCTATCTCTATGCTTAAAAAGTATAGTCTTTCAAAAACAAAATACATAATGTAAGGCCATGCATGGTGGTTTACACCTGTAGTCCTAGCACTCTGGGAGACTGAGGAGGGTGGACTGCTTGAGCTTAGGAATTCAAGACCAGCCTGAGCAAAAGCGAGTCCCCATCTCTAAAACAAGCCAGCGTTTGGCAGGTCCCTATAGTCTCAGCTACTTGGGAGGCTGAGGCAAGAGAATCACTTAAGCCCAAGAATTTGAGGTTGCTGTGAACTATGATGCCATAGCATTCTACTGAGGATAGTAAAGTGAGACTCTGTCCCCTCCAAAAAATAATAATTAAAAAAAAATGATGTTTACACTTTAAGTGGCTAGAAATTGGCACATAAAAAGAGATGAATGATTTCCACTACTATATACCCTTTTCGTTATAATTATGTGAATGAAGGAATACAACCCTCCCCGCACGCGCGCGCGCACACACACACACACACACACACATATACACATTCACTCTTACTGATATTTAAAGTCTAGAAAGATACATAAGAAACTAATAATAATGGTTACCTATAGAGGGCAGGGGTTAGGAAATGGCCAAATGGGAAATAAGAGTGTTTTTAGTGTTTACCCTTCTATGGCATGTTCTGTATCACTTTGGCAAACATTGTTTAATTTAAAAATATTAAAATTACATTTAGTAAAATTACAATGAGAGCTTAAGTCACCCTGGCCAGTCATCTAATAATTATGAAGAAAAGTATATACACGAATCTGAATTTTGTTTTAGAATATCTGTCATTATTATATATATACACACACTATCTATAAAACTGGCTGACTTACATGATGCTAAAATCATTAAGAATCAGGATCACAGGTTCCATCTTTTAGCACTTTATTGTTTGTTTTTTTGAGACAGAGCCTCAAGCTGTCACCCTGGATAGAGTGCTGTGGCATCACAGCTCACAGCAACCTCCAATTCCTGGGCTCGAGTGAGTCTCCTGTCTCCGCCTCCCAAGTAGCAGGGACTACAGGCGTCTGCCACAAAGCCCAGCTATTTTTTGGTTGCAGCCGTCATTGTTGTTTGGCGGCCTGGGCTGGATTCGAACCTGCCAGCTCAGGTGTACGTGGCTGGTGCCTTAGCCCATTGAGCCACAGGCGCCGAGCCAGCACTTTATTGTTTTTTACACCTTTCTTTTGTTCCTCATGACCTAATATGAATGATCCTTATAGAACTAATATCTACAAAGATAAACACTTTAAGTATCAAATGTCAACTTTGATAGATCCCAATAATATTCCAGCTTATGTGGAAATATTAGAACTAATTATATGAACTTATAAAATAAATCTGACTTAAAAGATTTTAAGTATAAGATCATATCATCAGCAAAGAGGGAGAGTTTGACCTCCTCTGCTCCCATTCAAGAAGCCCTTTGTATCCTTCTCTTGCCTGATTATATTGGCCAGAACTTCCAGAACTATGTTGCAAAATAGTGGCAATAATGGACGTTCTTGTCTGGTTCTAGTTTTTAATGGAAAAGATTTCAGTTTTATACCATTCAGTTATGATGTTAGCTGTAGGTTTGTCATAGATGGCTTCAATCAGCTTAGGAAATGTGCTTAAGTGTTCTTATTAGAAAAGGGAGCTGGATTTTGTCAAATGCTTTTTCTGCATCTGTTGACAGGATCATAGGGTGTTCATCTATTGCTAATGATATGATCTTATACTTAGAAAACCCCAGAGACTCAACCACAAAATTCCTGGAAGTCATCAGGAAATACAGTAATGTCTCAGGGTATAAAATCAATGTCCACAAATCAGTAGCCTTTGTATAAGCCAACAACAGCCAAGATGAGAAGCAAATCAAAGACACAATTCCCTTCACAGTAGCTTCAAAGAAAATGAAATACTTAGGAATACACCTAATGAAAGAGATGAAAGATCTTTTCAAAGAGAATTATGAAACTCTAAGAAAAGAAACTGCAGAAGATACTAACAAATGAAAGAACACACCATGCACTTGGCTGAGAAGAATCAAGATTGTCAAAATGTCTATTCTACTCAAAGCAATCTACAGATTCAATACAATTCCCATTAAAATACCAATATCATATGTAGAAGAACTGTAAAAAATTATATTTCATTTTGTATAAAACCAGAAAAAAACCCATATAGCTAAGGCTATTCTTAGCAATAAAAACAAAGTTGGAGGCATCACCCTACCAGACTTCAGGCCATTACAAGTCCACAGTAATTAAAACAGCATGCTATTGGCGCAAAAATGGAGACATAGACATATGGAACAGTACAGAAAACCAAGGGATGAAAAAGTCTCTACTTGCCATCTGATCTTTCATAAACCTAACAAAAGCATACACTGGGGGAAAGAATCCCTATTCAACAAATGTTGCTGGGAGAACTGGATAACCACATGTAAAAGACTGAAACTTGACCCATACTTTTCATCCATTACAAAAATTGACCCAAGATGGGTAAGAGACTTAAATTTGAGACATGAAATGATAAAATTCTTAGAAAGTGTGGGGAAAACTCTTGATTATGTTGGACTGGGGAAAGATTTTATGACAAAGACTTCAACAGCCATCATTAACAACAATAAAAATTAACAAATGGGACTTAATTAAGCTGAAAAATTTCTGCACAGCTAAGGACACAGTAAGTAAAGCAAAAAGGCAACCTTTAGAATGGAAAAAGATATTTATAGGGTATCAGTCTGACAAAGGGTTGACAACTAGAATCTACAGAGAATTCAAATTAATCAACAGAAAAATAGTAAACAATCCCATCTACCTCTGGGCACGAGATATGAACAGAACCTTCTCCGACAATGACAGATGAATGACTAACAAAATTTGAAAAAATGCTCATTGTCCCTGATCATCAGAGAAATGCAAATCAAAACCACCCTGAGATATCACCTAACTCCAGTGAGAACAGCCCACATCACAAAGTCTCAAAGCTACAGATGCTGGCATGGATGTGGAAACTAACACAACCTTTTTGGAAGGAAATACAGAGAATCCTCAAAGAACGCAAATTAGACCTCTCATTTTACCCTGCAATCCCACTGGTAGGCGTCTATCCAGAAGAAAAAAAATCCTTTTATCATAAGTACATTTGCAGTAGATTGTTTACTGCAGCTCAATTTACAATTGCCAAAATGTGGAAACAGCCTAAATGCCCACCAACCAAGAATGGATTAACAAGTATGGTATATGTATACCATGGAATACTGTTCAGCCAGTAAAAAAGATGGAGACCTTACATCTTTTGTATTAACCTGGATGGAGTTGGAACATATTCTTCTTAGTAAAGCATCACAAGAATGGAGAAGCAAGAATCCAATGTACTCAATTCTAATATGAAGGCAATAGATGATCTAATACAAGTGGGGGGTAGGGGAATAAGGGATTAGAGACTGGGGATAGGGGAGGAGGGAAGGGACTAGGGGGTTACGGCGTACAGCACATCTCTTGGGCGCAGGACACAATTACAAGAGGCACTTTACCTAACAACCGCAATGAGTGTAACCTTATTCTTTGCACCCTCAACAAATCCCAAACAATAAAAAATTTAAAAAAGATTTTAATGCCAGGCCAGGCACAGTAGCTCATGCCTGTAATCCTGGAACTCATGGATGCCAAGGTGGGAGCATCTCTTGAGGCGAAGAGCTGCACATCAACTAGAGCAAAGCAGGACCCGATCTCTAGTAAAAATCAAAAAACTAGGTCGGCATGGTGGCACATGCCTATAGCCCCAGCTACTCAGGAGGCTAAGGCAGAAGAATTGCCTTAGCCCAGGAGTTTGAGGTTGCTATGAGCTAAGCTGACGCCATGGCACTCTAGCCTGGGCAACAGGGCAAGATGCTGTCTCAAAAAAAAAAGAAAAAAATGTAATACCTGAAAGGAAGAATCTACATGGTCAATTCCTTATTTGAAAAATAAGGAAACTTACAGGCACAACTAGTTGCACAGTTAAAATCAGAACAGAATTTTCAAACCAATACTTCAACCCTTTCAATTTCCAAATTTACAGTGAGGAATCCAACACTTGCAATGAAATCCCAACCTCAGTCTAACTTCAACCAATCTGGACCATGGTTTAGTAGGGCAAGTAAATGCTTTGGAATTATTGCAAGCATGATATCATATTCTAACTTTTTCTACTTATCCCAGAGTTGTACAAAATGCTAATGATATCCTTGAAAAAAGAGAAAACGTTATTCTATGAAAATAAGCTTTTAAATATTTTCCATACATTTCTGCACTTTCTAGCATAGAGCTTTTCCACATCAGTTCTAGTGACATTTTCCATCATATATTTCATTCCTGTGGTGAGATTGTCCTATGCACTGTAGGTTATCATCAGCATCCCTGGTCTCTACCCACAGTAAGCCAGTAGCAGCCTCTCCACCCTAGACTTGACAATCAAAAATATCTCAACTGTGCCTATGGGGCAAAACATCTGTAGTTGAGAACCACTGTTCTAGAGGGAAGAAATTAGTATTTCTTTCCCTTGAAATAATTTGAGGACTGAATGTTTTATAATAAGTTCTGACAAGACTTACTTTAGAGTTTTATTTTGTGGAAGAGGGAGACGAGGAAGGTTAGTAGTAAATATAAGTGAATTAGACTTCTATCTTAGATTTCGGTAAATGTGAATGTTAAATCATCTGCCTTTTTCACATATTTTCTCTTTCTTCTTTCTCCTACTTTTCTATGTCCATTGCATAGAACTAAGTATCCTTTGTAACAAAAAACATGCTCATAGCCTTTATCACAATTCAGTTGTATATTTGTTTGTGTAGATATCTGCTTAAAGTTTGTTTTGCCCCACAGTCTGTAAGGTCTTTGAAAGCAGAGGTCAAGTTGAAGGCACAGGTCAAGTCAATTTTGCTCATCACTGTATAAGTGAGGCCTACTGCAGTGCCAGAACATATAAGGAATTCAGTAAAAATATTTTGCACAAATTAAACCAATAAAATTTATATTTCTGTTATTAAAAATGACAAAATTACTTTTATTCACTTCCTCAAAAAAGCAGCAAAGTCACCATTTATGACTGCAAAATATGAAAAATAACCTAATGCCAATACATAAAACAGGGACTTAAAAGACTACGGTATATCCTAGAGCAGGGATATCCAACCTTCTGACTTCCCTCAGCCACAATGGAAGAAAAATTGTCTTGGGTCACACATTAAATACACAAACTAAAGCTGCTGAGCAAAAAAAGATCCATGTAGGATTTTCGTGATATCCAATACCACAAATAAGCAAAAAAGTCCTCACATAAGCTGTATGTAGCTTGTGTGTGGGCTACAGGTCGAACACCCCCATGAGTCCTACACAATAAAATATAATATCTATTTATATAGCACTTACATTGTACTAGGTATTGTAAGTCATCAATCCAGGATGATTTAAAGTATTATGGGAAGATAGATTACATGCAAATTTTATATAAGGGACTTAAGTATCCATGAATTTTCGGTATCCAAAGGAGGATCCTAGAACCAAACTACCACAGATATCAAGAGACAACTATAATTAAAACCAACCAGAACGTGACAGGCACTAAAAATGAAAAACAGTGTCAAAAGAACTAAACTATACTATGAAGGAATAACATTACCCCCACTGAAGAGTGTGGGGAAGAAAGGAACTAATCTAAGTAACTCTGGAGAGTAATGTTCTGAATATGTAATAAAAAGCTAAACAGAAAAAGAACTAGGCTAGGCACTCTGGGAGGCTGAAGCAGGAGGATCACTTGAAGTCAGGAGTTTGAGACCAACCTGAGTAAGAACCAAATCCTGATTCCATCAAAAATAGAAAAAAATTAACTGGGTGTGGTGGCATGTGCCTGTTAAGTCTCAGCTGCTCAGGACACTGAGTCAGGATTGCCTGAGCTCAGGAGCCTGAGATTGCAGTAAGCTATGATAATGCCCCTGCACTCTACCCAGGGTGACAGACTAAGACTCTATCTCAAAAAAAAAAAAAAGAAGAAAGAACTAAATATAAATGCTCTAATTTCTCAAAGTTAATAAATAAAGGGAAAAACTGAAATGAACCTTGGTGTTGCACTGGAGTCAGAAATGCCAGTTATAAACAAATGGTTTTTAATATATACAAACAGAAAGTCTCATACAGGTATGGGGATAGAGTGAGGGAGGGATTAGTATATACAGACATGTATTTCCCAGCTCTGTCTAGTGAGAGGGCCTAGTAATACACCTGTGACAAGGAACACACTTAGCACCCAGATTTTGCTTTTTAGGAGCCAAGGTTCCTTACTTAAGCGGCTGACTCCAGGTCAGAAGAAGGGAAACTTCAAAATGAGCCTGAAACATCTTGAGATTCCAGAAAGTACAGAAGCACTCAGAAAAGGATGGGAGCTTGTCAAAAGGACAAAGGCTAAAACTGAAATAATTTGGGTAAAAAATGACAGTTTCAGATACTAACCCACAGAATAAAATAAGTATCTGTTGAGTACAGACTGATATGAATAAATAACTGAATAAACTGGAAAGAAGGGAGAAGAATTTCATTTAACAAACATAGAAACAACGAGAGAAACAGAAAATCACCATTAGGGAAACACTACAATAATAACTGTTGCCACAGTAATTACTGTTGTCAATAAGATCTATAAAAACCAAGGAATTGGGGGGAATTTGAAGAGAAATGGAACACTGCATTGTCTTAAAATATCTCCCCTAAAACATTTATTACCTGTAAAAGAAAAACTAGTAACTTCACAGTAGAGAAACCTGACAGGAAATCAGCTGGTTAATATCAAGGTTAACATCAGCAGTAAAGAGACATATCAACATCATGAATTCCTGATATGTTGCATCAAAAAGGACACAACACTGTTTTGAAGGTATTCCAGCAAAAAACGTGCAACCTCATTCCGGTCATGAGAAAACATCAGACAATGCACACTGAGGGACATTCAACAAAATAATTGGTCAGTATCCTTCCAAAGCAGCAAGATCATAAAAGATAAAGGAAGACTAAGCAACTGCCACAGACTAGACAAGACTAAGACATAACAAACAGCCAAATGCATACAAAATGCAATGTGGGGGATCCTAGATCAAATCCTGAAACAGAAAAAGGACTTGGTGGGAAAACTACTGAAATTCCAGTAGGTCTGTAGTTTAGTCAGTAGTATTACTCTAGTGTTAATTCTTGGAGCTTTTGATAATTGTGCTATGGCTAAGTAAGATGCTGACATTAAGGGAAGCAGGGTAAAGGAAAAAGGGAATCACTCTGCAAAATTTTCACAACTTTTCTGTAAGTTTGAAACCAGTTCAAATAAAAAGGTGAAAGATCTAGGTGATTATTAAAAAAAAAAAATTATCTAGTTGCTAATCTCTTACCAATCAATCTGAAGTAAAGTATTATAAGCAATATCATGGCCCTTTAATGTATGGGGAAAGATGTCTCATCAACATAGAAATGTACTTTGTTTATTCTTTAAGGGCCTAATGAATAATTTTACATCAGATTAGATAAAGTTAGTGTAATCTACATTACACTAATACTAAGCTTCAATGCAATAAAAAT
Source organism: Perodicticus potto (assembly GCA_963574655.1). Taxonomy (NCBI): domain Eukaryota; kingdom Metazoa; phylum Chordata; class Mammalia; order Primates; family Lorisidae; genus Perodicticus; species Perodicticus potto. Next base: position 26,922 of record CAUYRH010060785.1, read on the forward strand.
ATGAATTCATAAATACTTCCATGAAGAAGACAGCAATACACATTTTTCACATTCCATTTCTGAACTAAAAACATATTTTAAGGGCCAGGCGGGTGGACTGCCTGAGCTCATAGGTTTGAGACCAGCCTGAGCCAGAGTGAGACCTTGTCTCTAAAAATAGCCAGGTGTTGTGGTGGGTACCTATAGTCCCAGCTACTGGGAGGCTGAGGCAAGAGAATCTCTTGAGCCCAAGAGTTTGAGGTTGCTGTGAGCTATGACACCAGGGCACTCTACCTAAGGTGACAAAGTGAGACTCTGTCTCAAAAAATAAATAAATAAAATAAAATAAAATAATAAAAACATATTTTGTTCAAAGTCAAACAAGTCAGTAAATCCCAAAACAAAACAAAACACAATACCATAAATCTCCAGTAAGCAGAACTGTAAATAAAAGACATTCTTCTCTATAGGCACATAGCTCTCACTATAATTCCATTTTTTCTTTTAGACAGGGTTTTGCTCCGTTGCCTGTGCTGGGGTACAAAGGCAACATCATAATTCACTGCAACTATGAACTCTGGAGCTCAAGTGAACCTCCTGCTTCCTCCTCCTGAGTAACTGGGACTACCAGCGTGAACCATCATATCTGGCTAAATTTTTTTTTTTTTTTTTTGGTAGAGACAAAGTCTCACTATCACATCCAGGATGGTCTCAAATTCCTGGCCTCAAGCAATTCTCCCACTCTGACCTCTCAAAGTGCTAGGATTACAACCATGAGCCACCACATCGAGCTTCCTTTCTATATTTAACACAGTGTTCTATACAATCTCCCTCTTTATTTATTACTTACTGCTTGGTTTTCCATGCGTGCAAAGATAACATTTAGCATCTGAGTAAGAGTAGCTTTGGCTGTTGTCTGATTGATGAGATTTTTGCTTGCTAGATAGATATTGTAACATGTTCTCACAGCTTGCAGTACAGTCCCTTCATGAATTTCTATGTGTTGTGATGTTACAGCAGTAAGTAAAGCCTTAAAAAAAAAAAAGACAAAGTTAAAGCTATTTTCTGCATCTAGAGTTTCAACACAAAAGTGAGTACTTTTCAATTACAATTAAAACTTTCAGAAACAATTACCCCTTTCAGATAATACATACAGAATTTCTTTTCGAGGGCAAGACACAATTATAAGAGGGACTTTACCTAACAAATGCAATCAGTATAACCTGGTTTCTTTTACCCTCCATGAATCAACAACAACAACAACAACAACAAAAAATATATATATATGCACACCCACCCACCCACACACACACAGAATTTCTAGCTGCCTTGAATATCATTAACTGTTAAAATATTTGATGTTTTTCCTCATTCTGGCAATAGTTTTCACATAATCTCACAACCCTAGAACACTAGAAAACCATTCTACTAATTTGTTTCAACCCAAGTTTCATCTTAATAGAAATGTTATTTAATTTAGTTTATCAAAATGCACAGCATTAAAAGCTTTCACAAGGCTCAGCGCCTGTGGCTCAACGGGCTAAGGCGCCAGCCATGTACACCTGAGCTGGCGGGTTCGAATCCAGCCCAGGCCCGCCAAACAACGAGGGATGCAACCAAAAAAAAAATGGCCGGGCGTTGTGGTGGGCACCTGTCGTCCCAGCTACTTGGGAGGCGGACGCAGGAGACTCGCTTGAGCCCAGGAATTGGAGGTTGCAGTGACCTGTGATGTCACAGCACTCTATCCAGGGTGACAGCTTGAGGCTCTGTCTCAAAAAAAAAAAAAAAAAAAAGCTTTCACAAAAGAACACAGTTTATGTCTCAAATGATGTATCTGTTGAACTAGACTGTCAACTTGGGAGCTACACACTGTGCCTTATTCACCTCCAAATTTTTCTGAGATTGTTTTTGAACTCAATAATATTGTTGTTATTACTGTTAAAGATATTTATAAATATTTTAGAATAAAGCAGTTAAAATAATCCTAATGTGAATCCTTCAATAAAGTGAACAACTTATGTGAACTTTCACACATTGACTTTTGCAGAGTCAGCACTGATGGATATATCCTAATTAAACTACAGGGGACATGAAATTATAAATGATAGGCCAAAATGGACAGTTTTTTAGAACAAAATTTTTTTTTTCTTATTTTTTAAATTTCCTTTTTTTTTTTTTTTTTTTTTTTTTTCCAGTTTCTAGCCGGGGCCAGGTTTGAACCCGCCAACTCCAGTATATGGGGCTGGCGCCCTACTCACTGAGCCACAGGCACCGCCCTGGAACAAAAATTATATGACTTGTGAGGTAAATACTGCTAGTAAACTAAAAGGCTCAGAAGGAGCTGTATTCACACATGAAGGAACACTTAATATATGTCAAAACAATTTCCAGAATATTGTACTACAGTACATGAAGATGTTACTGAATATAAACACACCACCACTCCAATAGCATTAACATTAAGATTTGATTAACATACTGAATAACATCAGTATTTGTAACAGACTAAAAACATGACTTAGTTTTTCTCTAAAGGAGTTCAGGGCTCGGTGCCTATAACTCAGCAGCTAGGGTACCGGCCACATGGTATATATACCAGGGCTGGCAGGTTCAAACCCGGCCCAGGCCTGCCAAGTAACAATGACCACTGCAACAACAACAACAAAAAATAGCCAGGCATTGTGGCCGGTGCCTGCAGTCCCAGCTACTTGGGAGGCTGAGGCAAGAGAATCACTTAAGCCCAAGAGTTGGAGGTTGCAGTGAGCTGTGATGCCACGGCACTCTACCAAGGGTGATATAGTGAGACTCTGTTTCAAAAAAAAAAAAAAAGGAGTTCAGCTGCCCAGATAAATTATAGCACCAACCCAGGACAGGTAAGATGCTGAACACTTTCAGTAGATAGATGAGGACAAAGGAGCAATGAACGACTTGTAGACAAGCAGTCCTCCCAGTGATCCCTAGGTTAAGAGGGTAGGCTATGAAGGTCCCAACAATATAGAAGAAATTCTGAGTCACAGCTTTAAGAACTACCCTCTAAAGCTTGAAGGATAGAATATGTATGAAAAACATGCCAGAAATGGAAAAACTCTGAAGACTAGGGGAGCAGGGCTAACTTGAGACCTTCAGAAGAACAGATATGGAAATATAGTCTTCTAATGAACTCTGGCATACAATAAAATCTCCTGACATTAGGATCTTAAAAGCACCCAAAATAACCTCTATAGTAGCTGCAATGCATGTAAAATGATCTTTCGTAACATTTTTTGAGAAGGCATCTGATTTTTAAAAATATAGATTATAAAGATAGATTGTAAGATTTTTTTCTTTTTTTTTTTGAGACAGAGCCTCAAGCTGTCACCCTGGATAGAGTGCTGTGGCATCACAGCTCGCAGCAACCTCCAATTCCTGGGCTTAAGCGAGTCTCTTGCCTCTGCCTCCCAAGTAGCTGGGACTACAGGCGCCCGCCACAACGCCCGTCCATTTTTTGGTTGCAGCCGTCGTCGTTTGGCAGGCCTGGGCTGGATTCGAACCCGCCAACTCAGGTGTATGTGGCTGGCACTTCAGCCCGTTGAGCCACAGGCGCCAAGCCTAGATTGTAAGATTTTATTGTTAATAAAATCACTATGTATAATTAAGTACCTTTATTATCTGCAACTGAACTCCTTCGTCTGTCTGAGGACCTTGGAAGCATCCACATATTGTTTCAATAATTCTATCAATTAATTTTTTGCCTGGTGTTGTACTATCTGGAGCATTGCCAGTCAAGTGCCCATAAGCAATAAGTTTCTAAAATGAAGAAGGAAAATAAAGATACTAAGTAAGCTAACCAGTATATATATTAATTGAATACATATTAAAAACAATATATAATTAAATATACATTAAAACAGTTACATAAAAACATCAAGAAAAAGATCAAGGTATTATCAAAGCCAAAATAATATGAATAACTTCTATAGACAGCTTATTAGCTATAAAAGGGATATATATACTTATAATAATCACAGAAACAGAACAATGTCCACAGCAAAACCATTAGGCAATACTCTGAGAAGCCCAAGACATGAGAACTTGTCTCCGATGAATTAGAATTCCTTACTGCTTTCTGTCCAAACATAATTTTATTGATATTATTTTGTGAAAATTAAATGCATGTTTTTAAATAACCTCAAATTTCTTTCCAAATTAGATCTATCAGAATACCAAAAAAAAATTTCCATACACTGGCTACAATAAATCACAAATTTACTCATTCATTATTATCATTATAGCCAAAAGGGAAGACTTTAGATATATTATTCTGATTTTCCAGGGAAAACAAAATCACAAATCAATTAAATTTATCTTTAGCCTATTTTAAGGATAAAGCTGACGGTTTCTTCCTAGCCACTGAATTGTTACTTGAATACATATAATCCCCCAAACAATGAAAAAACCTGAAAAGAGAAGTACCCCTCTACCTGGAGGCTTGTTTCACAAATACCTAATGGAATCTTCTGTATATGTATCAAATAGGAGAAAGTAATTCAGAAATTGTTCTGACATAAATAAACGCCATGGCTAAAACCCAGCAGTCAAATATCAAGCTGTCAGTATTAACTTATCACTTTATATGAAAGAACAAGCATTTAGTAAAATCATTTGCAAATGATAATGAACACAGAGTCAATTTCACTTATGGAAAGAAACCAAATCAACACTTTCATTATTATTGATAAAGATTACGTATCTCACTAAACAAATAATTTTTATTATCATTAAACTAGAAACATCCTTTTGCAACTATTATTGCCTATCTTGAATATAAGCATCCATTTGGCTTCTTACCACAAGAAATGTCTGAATCATCAATTGTGAGTAATGTTTTAGAAACACATTCAAAATAGACAGTTTTTAGATAATGCCATTTTATACACACCTGTAAACAATCTAGAGATGTACTAACTATGCGAGGACATTTGGACTGGCATGCCAACTCAAAGGGTAAGAAGTACTTGTCTGCTTCAATAAAATTTGTCTTTGATTTCACTGGTGGAAGGGTGCCTGATCCAGCTTTTGCTTCTCCATGAGGAGGACTACATTTAAAAAAAGACTCTGATTAGAATATCATATGTATTACACTGATGATAAACTCATATAGAAACACACAATTTCAATTCTAAAAGGAATCTTGCTAACCCAATCCTCCATCTTCCCATATTTCACAAGAAAACCAAAGCCCAGAGAAGTGGTTTGGCACAAGATCAAAAGCTAGCTGCCAGAGTTGTGACTAAATGCAAGATGTTGAACTATGTGCAAAAAGCTGTCTACAAAAACTATACGCTCTCAGGCGGCACCTACAGCTCACTGGGTAGGAAACCGGCTCCATATACTGAAGGTGGCAGGTTCCAACCTGACCCTGGCCAAACTGCAACAAAAAAATAGCCAGGCATTGTGGTGGGCACCTGTAGTCCTAGCTACTCAGGAGACTGAGGCAACAGAATCGCCTAAGGGCACCTGTAGTCCTAGCTACTCAGGAGACTGAGGCAAGAGAATCGCCTAAGCCCAGGAGTTGGAGGTTGCTGTGAGATGTGTGATGCCACGGCACTCTACCGAGGGTGATAAAGTGAGACTCTGTCTCTAAAAATATATATATTAAAGAAAAAAAAACCTATACGATCTCAAGGTATTTCTATTACAGAAATACTTTACTGCCACTTAACAAATCTTGCATCATAATACCTTAAAAAGCAATGGGCTTTCTACTTCTCCATAGTCAAAATGTATTTTTTTAGCTACTCAATATTAACCTAAACAGGCTAACACTACCAAAAAAAACGCTAGTTATTTTTTCTAAATATGACTCAGTCTTTTAAAAAAAAGGATTTAATACTTATTTCCTGATATTTCAGAAATATCCTTAAATACTTATGTATTTAAAGATGAGTTATTTGTATATATGCATACAATTATATTTCTTGAAAACCATGTTTTAATTTAATTTTACCATAAAGATCACATGCAGAAAATTTGCCATAACAAAATACCAATGTGCCTGCAATCCTAGCACTCTGGGAGGCCAAGGCGGGTGGATTGCCTGAGCTCACGCATTCAAGACCACCCTGAGCAAGAGCAAGAAGAACTTATCTCAAAAAATAGCCAGGCATTGTGGCAGTCACCCGTAGTCCCAGCTAGATGGGAGGCTGAGGCAAAAGAATCACTTGAGCCCAAGAGTTTGAGGTTGCTATGAGCTGTGATGACACAGCACTCTACCAAGGGTGGAAAAAGTGATACTCTGTCTCAAAAAATAAATAAATAAAAATAAAAAATAAAATACCAATGATTGTATTAGTACTCTGCCTAAGACTGATAAGTTTGCAAGTTATTGTTATTAAAGAAAGAAATCCCACAAACCTCTGTTTTTCAGTTTCCGCTTTTATTTCCTCTAAGGGGAAAAAAAGAAGCATATGTTAGAATACTTGTCAACAGAAAAATCGTTAAGTAATTTGATTATAGGTTGTATACATATAAACTCATTTGGAACATTTACAAAAACTTGGGAAGAATGCAAGCTCAATACAAAATTAAATACTAAATGTGTTTCATCTAAATTTTTAAATTTACACAAATAATATAAAACTTTACAAAGAATGTACATTTCACAGCAATAAGGACAGGCGAAATTACAAACCACTAATTCCTAAAGTACTTCCTATTTTGACAAGTAACTATTTACATCAAGCAGAAGCATTAATACTAAGAGAAGAATATTGTATACAATATTGTATACACTACTCTGAAGTCAGAAAATACAAGGCATATATTGGGTGAGAGAAAAAAACACCTTAATGCACCTCCCCATGACTACTGCAGAGAGATTATCAGACCAGAACTATAACTTCTTGAATAGGTTTGTATGTGTTGATATTTAACTGATTTTTCTATCTATGATTATACAAAGCCCTATAAAACACAAATGTTTAATTTAATAGGAAATTTCCCCTTTCACTATTTACTATAAGATGTAAGATATATTAGATAAATCCTATCTGTAATAGAAGACACTTAACTTTGATCTATTGGAAAACCTGGTTAATCCAACTAAGCCTGCTTGAAATTTAGAAGGCCTCCAAATATGTGCCAAGCACTAGTTATACTTAAAATGTTACTAACTTAGCATATGAAGTATAACCAACACATTTAAGCCTCACTACAACCTTATGTAAGTATGTACTATCATATCTATACTTTAGAGGTTAGAAAATTGAGGCAGAAAGGTTAAAGAAATTGTTCAAGGGCTATATGGCATGGTGTATGGCTAATCAGGTTTCAAAACTTGGTAATCTAACCCCAGATCTTGGTTTATTAACCACTCTACTACACAGGTGTACCTAAGAATATTAAACAAAATGTGTTAAATTTGGGTATTATACTAAGTACTGGTCCATAAGTTTAATAATTATTTTAAACTATCACTCACTGAGCACATTCCATGAAGAAGAGACTATATTAAATCCCTTATAAAGTGTAAATTGTAATTGCTATACAATTTACACAATTTATTAATACAATACATACAATGTATTCATTACCTACTGTATGCCTGGCATCTAATATTCAGAATTTCAGTCTAGTTCCCTGTGAACCAAAGCCCTTTCCATTTTATCAACAGTAGGAATGGAAGGGGGATAATGTAAAAATATTATCTGTAACTATTTAAATACTAATGAGAAGCAGCACTGTAGGCCACCCTCAGCAGAAAGGCTCCCAGGCCAGCCAAGCAGCTGTATATCCACCTTCCCAAGCAGGAGAAACACCCCAAGAAGCTGTGTGACTGTGTCCTGGGGCTGAGAAATTGCCCAGGGGCTGCCGCAGGCAAACATGTCCACAGACCAAACAAGAGTTGTGCAGCTATAACCCCAGCCTGAGAAACAGTCCTGTTGAGCACCCTTAGCAGGTATGCCCCTGAGCCAGCTGAACAACTGTATGCCTGAATACAAGGCCTGAGAAACAATCCCACAGCCCACCCCTGATGGGTACACCCCATGTGGGCTAATTAACCAGGTGTCCATGTTCCTGGACATGATTAACAGGCCAGGTCCAGATTAACAGGCCAATGGCCATAATTCCAGCAAGCCAGACTTCAAGTTTACAGACTTACCATATGCACATCTGCACCCCTGACCTGAGAACACCCAAGAAAACCCACCCATGGTAAACTATATCACCACTACCACAAATTCTCTCAGCCTAGGCCACTGAGAAATATATATCACTAGTATGGATTATAACTAAAGAAACTACATGGAGAATGCACTACTGAGCCCAGCTAGAACCAAGGCCAATATACCCCTCTAAACTGACACTCCAAGACCCATCATATCAGTAAGTCCTTCCCTGCAAAATCTATTCCATAGGCCGAGTGCGGTGGCTCACGCCTATAATCTTAGCATTCTAGGAGGCCACGGCGGGTGGGTTGCCTGAGCTCAAGTCCAGCCTGAGCAAGAGCGAGATGCCATCCCTAAAAAAAAAATGCCGGACATTGTGGCAGGCGCCTGTCGTCCCAACTACTTGGGAGGCCGAGGCAAGAGAATTGCTTAACCCCAAGAACTGGAGGTTGCTGTGAGCTATGATGCCACAGCACTCTACCAAGGGTGACAAAGTGAGATTCTGTCTCAAAAATAACAATAATAATAATCTACTCCATAAAATTGGATGAGGCGGCTTTTTTACCAGATGTGTAGAAATCAACACAGGTATGGACATGTCAGCCATGAAAAAGCAAGGAAACATTTTACTTCTTAAAGAAAATAATAATTCTTCCAGTAACAGACCCTAGTCTTAAGGAAATAAATGAAATGCCAGAAAAAGAATCCAAAATAACAATCTCAAGAAAACTCAGTGAGACATAAGAATACAGATAGATAATTCATCAAAATCAGGAAAACAATTCATGATCTGAATGAGAAATATAAAAAGAGTATAAAAAAGAGCAAAACAGAAATCCTACAGCCTTAGAATTCAATGAATGAAATGAAAAACTACACAAAGATTCAACTACCACTAGACCAAGAAGAGAAAGCATTTCTTTTTTTTTTTTTTTTTTTTGAGACAGAGCCTCAAGTTGTCACCCTGGATAGAGTACCGTGGCATTACAGCTCACAGCAACCTCCAATTCCTGGGTTCAAGCGAGTCTCCTGCCTCTGCCTCCCAAGTAGCTGGGACTACAGGTGCCCGCCACAACGCCCGGCCATTGTTTTGTTGCAGCCATCATTGTTGTTTGGCGGGCTGGGGCTGGATTGGAACCCGCCAGCTCAGGTGTACGTGGCTGGCGCCTTAGCCTGTTGAGCCACAGGCGCCAAGCCAGAACCCTGGCTTCTTGCCTACACACACTCCTGTTCACATGCACCACCGAATACCAGTTCTTTTCCCTCCCACAGCTCAACCTTTGGGACTCTTTTGGAAATTGTTTTTCCCCAAAGAGAAATTTTGATTTTCCCCCAGGAAAAAAATACAGATGTACAATAACATAACTTGTATATATTTTCAGGAGGTTCAAGGTTATGAACTCCAGCCCTGAAAGTAGCATTTTATAAACATTTGGAGCAAGAACAAGAATTGTCAAAGAGGCAAGAGGGCATCTACCCTGCCAGCTAAAATTACTGCTATGAGTTGTCAAGAGCCTACTGGGAATGGGGCATTTGTAGAATTGTATCTCACTTAAACCTCGGTTAAACCCTGTGCAGTGACTGTAATTATGATCCTTTTCAAGTGAGGAAACTGAGGTATGGAGCTGGTATCCTGGTGGCCTCTCTGGACAGGGCATCCCTTCATCTTCCCAGGACAAGGAAGAGACTTGCTCAAAGTCTCACAACTCGGCACATCCAGCAAGCATGTTTATAAAATGTTTACTTTCAGAGCTGGAGTTCATAACCTTGAACCTCCTGAAATTATATACAAGTTATGTTATTGTACATCTGTATTTTTTTCCTGGGGGAAATCAAAATTTCTCTTTGGAGAAAAGCTGGGCCGAGAGTTGTGATGCCTAGTATAGCAGCTGCTAGCCACTTAAATTAATTAAACTTTTAAAAAATTAAGAAGTTGGTCCTCAGCTGCACCGACCACATCTCAAGTGCTGAACAGCCACATGAGCTAGAGTAGCTACAGTGTTTTTTTTTTTTTTTTTTTTTGAGACAGAGCCTTTAGCTGTCACCCTGGATAGAGCGCTGTGGCATCACAGCTCACAGCAACCTCCAATTCCTGGGCTCAAGCGAGTCTCTTGCCTCCACCTCCCGTAGCTGGGAGGGAGGGAGGTCTCTTGCCTCCACCTCCCGTAGCTGGGACAACTGCACCTGCCACAACGCCCAGCCATTTTTTGGTTGCAGCCATCATTGTTGTTTGGCGGGCCCAGGTTGGATTCAAATCCGCCAGCTCAGGTGTACGTGGCTGGCGCCTTAGCCCGTTAAGCCACAGGCGCTGAGCCATTAGCTACAGTGTTGAATGGTACAGGCACAGAACATTTCCATCATTACAGAAATTTCTATGGGGCAGCGCTAGTCTAGAACTTGGTCTTTTGACTCCCAACTTCAGGTTTTCCAGTGTCAGGGGCTACTAGAAATTAGACTTGCCTGATCCATGAAGTAGAGCGAACAGAGGAATGGAGCAGCGGGGGTGTGCTACAGAGCGCACTGTTAGGGAAGATTTGTAGGAGGGAGACATAACTTGACATCATGTCCAAAAGACACGAGAGCCACTGCATGAGGACTGACCTCACCTACAACAAGCTTGTGTGTATGTCTGATACCAGGGACCCTCTTTAGCTACAATATGTCTTTATTTCCTTGTTGATGTCTGTGGTTTCTTTATGAGGAGGGAATGGCCTTTCATCCAGTAGGGAGAGATCAGGCCAAAAGGCCAGTTCCCCTGGGAGAGAGAACCAAAAATTCCTGCTCACTTTTCTAGGATGGGAAGGAAGCTGAGAGCAGACAGCATTCAGGAGCCATCTAGGGCCGATCTTAGACCCAACAGATGTGAGGAGGACTCAGGAAAGTCACTGGCAGTGATGGAAGGGAGACTGCGGGCAGGAGACAAGGTATTGACCACACCTGCAGCTACCAGAGCAGATGTGAGTACTTCCAGCACACTTAGGCCGCAAACGCAACTCCAGGACAGGTGGCTGAACAGCCAAGTCACACGGTGCTCCCTGAGAACTCCCTTGACCTGTACGTTGCTCAGAAGCATCATAACTAGTTTCCTCTGGGGGAACACTGTGGAGGGAGAGAAGAAAGGTCCACACAGTTGTTCCTAAACTGCTTGGCACAATGGGAACCTCGGAGCCTAAAGCTGGGAGAGCCCCTAACTTCTGTGCGTAAAGCTCTGCCCCTCCCTCCTCTCCTCCTTTTCTTTTTTTCCTTTTTTCTTTTCTTCACATACAGACTGCTGCAGAAATCTGCTAAAGGTGGGAGAAGAGTTCAAGACAGAAACCATGGATTAAATCCCTTTCCCACATCTTAACAGTTGAGTGGGCTTTAGAAGCCCCCAACCTTTCTGACCTTTATCTTCCTATCAGCAAAACATGGGTGATTTTACCACCTGACCCCAAAAGCATTGAAAAGATCAAATGATTCTAATCATGCTGATAGCAATGACTGCCATTAATGAACTTTTTCACAATGTATCCCATCATTCATCTGAAATAGGGCTGGGCACACATTCAGCACTCAATAAAAAAATCTCTTGAATACTGAATTACCATGCAAATGTCTTATATAATAGTGATAATAATAATATATTACTATGAAGTGAATGTCTTACGACTATACTGGGCTCATCTCACACTTAATGTCACAACTGTGACATACGTCCCTTAATCCTTCCAATGAGACAGAGAGGTTGAGTCATTTGTTTCAGGGTAACAGCTAAGAAAGTAGGACAAACAAGAAAGGGGGACTTTAAACCCAGGTCTATCTGACTTTTTTGCTTCTCAAATCAAATAGGTATTTTGTGGACAAAAAAAGTCTGTATAATGTTGGCTGTCAGTATCGTCACTGTGTTAGGATTAATGATGAAGGTGACTCCAGACAGAGGGAAAGAACTTTCTGCACTCCAGCTGCCTAGTGATGGAAAAGGAGCCCCCTGAGAGGCTGTGAGCTCTCTTTTCTTGTCACTAGAGGCATCCAGGAGAGACTAAGCTCCCATTCAGCTAGGAGACTGGAATGCGCATAGAGGTGTGGTCCCCAGGTGGGAGATAGCACAACGAATCCCATGTATGGATGAACACCAGAGTCACCTGGGGAGCTCATGAGGTCTGACAATTAAGTTCTCGAACTTGTCCAAGAAAATGTGCTACATATGTCATTGTGAATATCCCTATGGTCACCTTCGAAGTACTCCCCTTGGCCATATGGTAACCATGGGGATATTCAGCAACGACATGTGAGTTCTCAAACTGAACTGTCAGACCTTGTATGAAGCAACAGATTTCCAGGCTCCACCCATGATTTGTAATGGATTGGTCTGGGTTGGAGCTCAGGTTCCCAGCTGCAGACAGGAACGCATGTACAGAGCAGGTGAGAATCACAGACTAACAGAATACTGAGCACCATCTTGCATTCCAGAAGCCACAGAGGCCACTCAAGGAACCCAGGACACACTCTTAAGAAATATAATGATGGCTTGCTCTGGCTGGACACTGTGTTAAGCATGACACCTGTGGTCCTATAGACTCCTTCCGCCAGGCCACCTCCTCTCCAGGCTCCTTCCTTCTCTTTCCAGTTTTCAGTTCTAACCTCCCCTCCTCCAAGAAGTCTTCCCTGATTCCCAAAGCCACCCTTCTCTGGGTTTCCACAGTAGATAAAACTCTCACTGTGGATGCCTGTGTCCACATCTACCCTCCACCATCCCAAGCTGCGACAGGGTCAGTATCTCACTCAAGTCTGCGTGCCAAGCCCAATGTAAGAGCTAACATCTGCAGAGAGAGACGTGCTCTGCTCCATAAAGGATGGACAGAGGAAGCAGCGAAAGCAGTCACTACAGGAAGGAAGTAATCCAGGTCACCAGGTTGGGAGGAGACAGAACCTACAAATTCTCTCCGCCAATGTTCAGAAGAGGCCTGGGCTATTTATAGCTCACAAGCCTTCTGCTTCTTGCATTTAAATGCAAGGCCAAGCAAAGAATAAAATCCTGGAGAGGTCTGTCAATTTTAAAATTTATTTATTTATTTAATTTTTACAAGGACATAGGCAGAAAGCAGGGACAAAAATGAACCGTGGCTGTTAGGGTGAGCTGCCTGGTACTGTCCCCGGGCCTTCTGTGCCAAGTTTGTGGACTAGAGGCCAATGCTACCCAATCCTAGCAATCGGCGTCCCTGTGTGGATCAGCCTGTGAAGGTCCTTTTAAGGTTATTTTTAAATGGTGGCTTCAGTTTACAAAGTAGTCTCACCACATGACCCTGCTTTGGCTTAAACTCATGTGTTCTGTGTGTGCAAACGTGCATACGCACACTCTCTCACACACACACGCTCCTAGAGAGAAACAGCTCCAGCGGTTACACATTATACATCTGGATCACAGAATTGGATCTGCTTTTAGTTTCTTTTTGTATGCTTTCTCTGCATCCCCCCGCCCCCGCCCCACCAAACCCCACCATGGGTACACAGAACATATAGGGTGTTATGTGAATGTCAAATTCAAGAAAACCAGCTCTACCACTTGCTACCTTTGTCACTTTGGGAACAGCAACAAGACCTTTCTCAGAGGTTTGCTTGGAGGACTGTATAAGGTAATATAACGCGCGAAATCTTAGCAAGGCATCTGGAATACAGTATACGCTCAGGAAATGCCAGTTAGTTTAACCGCATAAGCATTTGTAACTAGTGAAAGCACAATATTGTTTTAAAAAAATTAAAAGGATAAAGAGTGACTCTCCCACTCACAGGTGTGGAAAGAGCCCTTCAAAGCGACTGGCTCACAAATGGGGAGGGCTCAGGAGCCTGAGTTCCAACTCGACCTGCCCAAAAATGCACAAATGACTCCTTCCTCTCTCAATGCTCAGTTTTCTGAATTTGAAATGGACAGTGGCAAGAGGTGGATGTTAAGTCCCAACCCTCTGAGGAGAGGTGCAAGAGGCCTTCGGGTGATGTGATAACTTAGATCTTCAAGAAAGGCCTGGTCTTACCCACTCCTCTTTCCGGGCCCCACCTCCTCCCTGCGCGTATTTCCTAATGCATCTCACCTACTCTGCCCCACAAGACATAAAAAACCAGGCAGCTCCTCCCTGACAAGGGACCTTGGGTGGCCTGGGGCACTTTCCTCCATCTAGTCTGGTACTCAGCACCTTGTGCTCCATGGAGTCCCCTGTTATCATATCTGCCTATTTTTCCTCCTAAGCTGAGTCCTGGTCGCATTCAGCACTATCCCTTCAGTACTCAGCACACAGGAACAGGGGCCAGTAAATATTTGTTGACTACATAAACAATGCTATTAAAAATGATCAAGGGAAGTGAAGAGAAGCGATCAGGCAAACAGACTCCAAAGAGCCAGGCAGGTCTGAGTTGGAACGTACTACTGAATGGCCCTGGGACAAAGACAGGACTATCCTCTCTGAGCCTCAGTTTCCTCATCTGTACAATGGGTATAACACTTGTTATATACCCCTCCTAGTCCGATGTTTCAATAGGATAAGCCAGATAAAGTGCTCCAAGGACCTGGGATACATAAAACACAATAAATATCACTATTGTGATAAAGATGATTGTTAAAAATATAAAGTAACTTAGTGAGCACATCAGGAATCCCAGAGTGTCAGCACTGTCCCTTCAGATCTTGCCCACGGCTCCTTTCTGGTTTAGGTCTGTGGTGTCACATAAACTCATGGACAGACTGCCTTGCATGAAGGTGCCAACCTGAGTAGGGGGAGCGTAAGACACAGCCATTTTCACCCGCCAGGCCACACACCCTCCTGGCGCTGGAGAAGGAAAAGCCTTTTTCTTACTCATACTTCTATAGAAGGGGGCATTTTTTAATTCAACCACCAGGAGTGGAGACAGAAGTACCTTCTTCTAATCTGCACAAAGGTGCCACATTTGCTGTGCATCTGTGCCAGGGCCCAGGATAAGGGACCCCAAGTGGATGGGCCACACTGGGTTGTGCTCACTCTCAGTTCAAAGGGTGACACAAAGGCCCCACTAAGATTGTGGTGCCCAGGGCAAGAGTGCAAATGAAGGCCCTCGTGCTTATTCTAAATACTTAAAAGTTATAAATCAGGATATTAAATAAAATATGTCTCATCCTTCCATTCTGACAAATGTCTTCATAATGATCTTGAAGGCCAGCACAAATTCAAATTTAGAATCTTCATAGTTCTACAGCTGAATGTGGGAAGCAGCCCTCAGCCGTGGCCCACCCTGTCTTTCCCCCTCCCCCCACATCAAGGTCACATTCTGCTCATCTGTGCTCTGTTCTCACCTCCACATACAGCACCTCCAAGGCCACCCTGCAGGAGGATAGACCAGTGAAGAGGCCAGACAGATCTCAAAAGCTGACTGAGGGCCATTTGGACAGGGAATTCCAGGGTCCCCAGACCTAGAGCAGGCCCAGAAAGAAAAGTCCAGGTGGGCACATCTTTGCCCGACAGACTCTTCACCCTCCCCACCCTCTAAGGGGAGGCCTAGCTGGGGGAGGGCTGGACAGTAGCCCAGTAATACTGGCACACCTCGGAGCCCTCCCCAGGCAAGTCTATAGGCAGGAACCGAGGCAGCACCCAATTCAACCACCTGCCAGACCTAACATTCACGAAGAGGTCATGTGAAAACTTACAGGAGCCTGACATGGGTCAACTCTTTTGGGGACTGTCCTCCAATATTTACCATACTGTTCACAAATCAACAGATTTGCCAGCTGGCTAGGGGTGAGATGGGGCATGAGGCTTCCCTCTCTTTCTTCCTGGGCAAGGCTCAGATTTGGGACTTAAGTTCCACCATAGGCCCATATAGAGCCCTTTCTAGGGTGGGAGACCAACGGGGTCCTAATTCCTGGCCAGGGTTGGGGTCAACAACCCTTCAAACCTAACCTTTAACTAAAGAGTGGTTTTCCTTTATTTTTTTATTTTAATTTTTTTTTTTTAAGACTTAGACATTCACCTCTGGAGAGAAATTATGGGTTTCAAGAGTTCTTGACAAAGAGCTTCGTTCCAGAAATGTAAAGCCAGCATTTTAAATTTGGTTCTTATTCACTGCTGGAAAGTATTAGAATGAAGATTACAAATTTAATAATGTAACACGGCAGGAATTGGCCCAGCCTTGTCTCCAGGAGAGTAATTTGTTCCTGCCTTCAAAGCGGCACTTCCCAGCATCACCAGACCAGCCTGGTGACACACTCCTGACTTTTTTGTCCCTTATGCTCTAGCCCACACAGGCAGCACAGACACCAGATCATCACCACCCTGGTCTGAAGACTCAGTGCTGAGATGGTCACATCCATCTGGGGAGAGCTGCTATAACCAGAAAGAACCATCCATGGGCCTCTTGGCTCCATTCTCACCACCTGCAACCACAGAGGTCTTTAAAGATTTGCAAATTCCAAATCTGAGTCCGTCTTGTCCCTGCTAAAAACCCAACAGAGGCTCCAACTACCCTCAAGTCAAAAATCTTAACTTTAAAGACCGAGTATGACTCATTCCTGCTACCTCACTGACCACGTGCTCCTTTCCCTGGGCTTTCAAAAGACCAAGTCCCGCCTCAGGACCTGTGGACTTCTGCTAATAACAACAAGAGCTCATATATACTGAGCACTATGTACCAGGCCCTGTGCTAAGGGCGTCACGGTGTCCTCTCACCCCCACCCTGTGAGGAAGGTGAAGAGACACATTGTTAAGCTCAGACTTCTGAGCTGGCCAGCTGCACTTGAATCCTATCTTTAACCTTTACTGTGTGACGTGGGGCAACTTAATCAACCTCTCTGTGTCTCTATTTCCTCCTCTACAAAATAAGGACAGTATAGTACCTACCTCACGGAGCAGATGTGGCACTTGAACGAGTCCATGGACGTGAAGTGTCAGAATGTGAGGGGTACCATATACAGACGGGTGCCTTTTACAGAGGGAGAAACAGAGGCACCACCAAGAGGTACAATGTGAGAAAATTTACACAACTACCAGGGGGAGTGTGGTCTTCAACTCTGAAGCCCTCAATTTTTTCCATGACATGTCCATTATAGAAAATATGAAAAACACACCAAAAAGAGCAAATAAGAAAGAAAAAATTACCCATAATTCCATCATGCAGAAGCAATGGTACTTAACATTTCCATCTGTGTTGGAGGGAGGGAGTGAAGGAGAGGAGGAAGATAAGAGATCGCTGTAAGGGCAGAGAATCCAGGATTCCACTCCCATCACTGATTCCCAAGTCTGTGTCCTCAGCATGTGTCACCCTGTGTCACTCTCCTCCCCTGCCGTGCCTTCACTGGTCAACTCCACTAGTCCCTCAGGTCTTGGCTTAGCTGTCCTCTGACCCCACCCCACCCCCCACCCCCGCAACACACAAACCACAGGCCAGTTCTCCCAGCACCTTGTATTTGCCTTATATGGCTCATCACAGTAGAGACTGGATTATTAGTTTTGCCTTTGGGTTGTCTAATGTCTCACCCCTTCCCCTACAAGCCGATATAACTCCACGAGGGCAGACTAGGCTTTTCTAAGGTCACCATAATGGGGCCTGGTGTCACCCACTGCTGGAGGAAAAAAGGGAGAAAAAGCGTAGGGAGGGAGAAAGAATAGGAAGAAGGGAGGGAGGGCTTGGGATTCAGCCCTGCCTTTCCCAAATCAGTGCTCCCTGGGTGGGATGCAGACAGGAATCACACAGTCCCTGACCTGGGCGGGGGCTCACTGTGTGGCAGTGGAAAAATGGCAGAAACCAGGTGTCTGAGTGCCAGAGAGGAAGACAAGCAAAGCACCCTGTGAATGCCCAGGAGGAACGATCAGCCCCGGGGGGAGATTTGGGTGCCTCCTGGAAGAGGTGGCTTTGGAGCCCTGGAGAGGGAGAGTAGGGTACTCTGAAAGAATGGGCCAAACAGAGGCACAGAGACAGAAAACTCAAAAAAGAGGGCCAAATATGGAGATTCTTGCCTGCAAAAAAGAAAAAAAATGGCTGAAAAGACTGGAAATACAAAGCAAATCTTCTCTTCCCTGTTCATCTTGCCACCTTCCCTCCAGTACCCTCTCCAAATAAACAGGCAGGCCATGCTCTAGAGCTGAAGTGAGCAATGCTGATATTTCCCCCCACCATGCCCCTGTCCCAGAGCACTGCCTACCATTAGCACCTGCATGTCTTTGCCTGAGGACTACCTCCCATGACAGGCTGGAAATGACAGGCAATCACCAACTCTCTGATCTGCCCCAGCAGCCTTCAGCCAATGACTGATGGGAGGTGGTCTATAAATACCCCAGCTCCCTCATTCTCAGGTAGGATAATTAAAGTGCATGTTCTACCTCAGGAGTCCACAAACTAGGTGCTTGGGCTAAATCCATCTGGCTGCCTGTTTTTGTAAATAAAGTTTTATTAGAACACAGCCTCATCCATTCATTTACATATTGTCTGTGGCAGCTTTCTCACTACAACTGTGTGACTGAGCAGTTGCAAGAGAGACCACATGGCCTATAAAAACTAAAATATCTACTGTCTGGCCCTCTGCAGAAGTGTGCTGAGTTCTGTGCTATAGTGTCCCTCAGAAGTCCCCAGCAAGATTAAACTCCAGCTGTCCTCACTCAGGGGTAACCTGCCTAACACCACTACTTCCTGACTTCCTTCCCTGTGTCACTTTCTTACTCGCGTCCTGGGATCTCATCAATCACCTTAAGGTGACATAGTGAGACTCTGTCTCAAAAAAAATAATTAAATAAATCATGTAAAATTGCTATTAGACTGCTTTGACTTATAAAAATGTTTGTTTCGTGTGGTTTGACCTAATACTGGTACTTGAATTCTTGTTTAAGGGTCTACTTCCAAAGTAGGATAGCAGGGCATGTGTCACCATGCCCATTTTATGGACGAGCCCTAATCTGAGACTGCCCCATGCACACACATTGCTGCTTCCGCAATGGCAGAGGTCACCGTTGTTTTGGGATTCCCTAGCCACCCCCCAACCCCAGCTCTGCCATGTGTGTTTGATATATGCAGTGCCATTAAAACATCTTCAGGGTACCTGCTGCTTACAGCCAGGGACTTTTCATCCAATGAAGAAACCAAGGTTTGAAAAGGATGATGACTTGCCCAGGGTTATGCAATTGGCAAACTGGCAGAAGTGGTATCTCAAATCTAAGTTCCTTATGACAGATCCAGGGCTCATTCCCTGACAAATCAGCTTATCCCTTAAGCTTTCGCCTCAAGCAGGCTGGTGGGGCTCCTGCCTATCTCTCTGGATACAGGACCAGTTTTCCATGAGGATCAGGTGAGGTCAAACAGATAAAAATGCTTTGTTAGACACAAAGGATTTAGAAAGTCAGGACAGACACTCTTCAAAGAGGTACTTGGAAACAGTTCTCCCACTAAGGAGAACCAAGTATGCATACATATTGATGAAAAACAATAACTGCAGTACAGAATGCTGGAAAGGCCACAAATGTTAGAGTCAGGCCTGGGTTTGACCCCTGTCCCATCCCTTACTAGCCATGTGACTTTTGCAAAGTAAGGGGTCCATCTGGACACATGATTTCTCCATACTACCTAATGCAACAATCGTGTCCACCTTGTGGGCCTGTGGAGACAGTGACCTGTTCAGTACAGAACTGGGCACACCTGCTCTCCCCACTCAGTAGCCACAGGTTCCCAGACAGTGGGTGGGTGGACCTGCTAGTCCCCTGTACCAAGCAGGTCACTGAATACACAGCTGCTGTACTTGCTGGTACCTGCTCACAGCTGCCTCATCTTTGGAGAAATGCCCTTAGCTCATGAGAGCTATGTTGTCCCCAAAAGTTATGCCCTCTGCCAACTTGGGGGACTACTTGATAGAGGAGTCCCAAAGGCTGATCAACCCTGCAATGCCATCCACTCTCTAGAGCTCCCCAGGGGTCAGGCTGGGGCAGACTGCAGACAAGTGCCCAAGGCTGGTTGCTCTTTTCCTGCCTTGGGCTGCGTCTCCCTCTGCTTCTATCTCTCTCTCTCTTTTGCAGGTTCCATCCGAAAGCATCCCTCAGTCTATCACTTGCACACAATCCAGGTTAAGACAGCAGAAATGGGAGGGAAGCGTTTCCCCATCTTATGTATTCTTTTCAATTCCGAAAGACTGCTGGGAGAAGTGCAGAGAATAACATGCATGTAAAATTCTCCCTCACTAGAGGCACTTGCCTGATTCCCCTCAGGGCCCAGCTGCCCAGTTTGGGGGTCCCTCTACCAGGACTCAACAGACCCAACAGAAGCTTGACACAAGTGGTACCTTCCTGAAGCCAGATGGCCCCGGGGGTGGGTTGTCTTGGGCCTGGGTGGACCCCAGAGGTATCAGGTCCAGTCTTGGTGTTGGGCCCAGGCAGAGGAAAGATGTTGCTCAAGACATTTGCTGAGGAACTAATTAATTTCCATTACAGGCCCCAATTAGTGACACATCCTCCCACCCACTTTCAGGGCAACTCCAGGTGGCATTTACCAGGGACACCGAGTGCTGGAGATGCAGGGTACAGCTTTGAAGCAAAGTCAGGTCCTGGCAGGGTCCACCATGGCCCCTGGGGGCACCTTGTGGGTGGGGATAGGCCCTGAACAGAGAGTTGGAAAAGTCAGTGCTAGTCCTGGCCTGGCCACAGACCTGCTGTGAGGCTTTGGGCAAATCAAGATCACTCTCTGGGCCTCACCTTCTTAAGACAGCTGGAGTAGATGACCTCAGAGGGACTCTAACTAAATATCAGTTAACACTCTTAACACACTTCCTATGTACCAGGCTCTCTGCAAATATTTAGTAATTTAAACTTCATGACACCTTTAAGGGAGGAAGGGGCTATTATAAGCCCATTGCACAGATGAGGAAACAGGCTCTGAGAGTTTAAGTAACTAGCTTATGGTCACACAGCCAATAAAGGGCAGAGCCAGGATTCAAACCCAGGCTCTCTGGCTGTGGAGCACACAGTGTTACCCCCCACCATGCTACACTGCCTAGTACTCACTGACAGCTCTGGAATCCTCACAGTGCCTGGCGCAAGGCTGGACACCACCGTAAGTGCTTTATAAGAATTCGATAACAAGAAATTAAGAAAGAAATGGTAGCCTGAAAGACTGTGATGGTGGTTTGTGGGAGAGGGACTAGGTGGCTGAGGTGGGAGAAGGGCTGGTATTTCCTTGGAGTCTTTTATTGCTGTTTGGCTTTTTTTCTTTTTTCTTACTATGAACTTAGTTATCATCAGTTGGAGTAGCACAAAAGTCATGAGAACAGACAACAGTATTTGTGCTAGGGATAGGACAGGTAGATCAGAAGACAGGGGTGCCCAGGACACTTCTCATCAGATATTTCTCATGTGCTCATAATGCCATAGCACCTTCACAGATGACCTAATCCAAAAAACATTTATTTAAAAAATTATTCCATGGTGAATTAGCCAAAGATCGGTTACAGAGAAACTTCGGCAGGAAGGGACACTCCAGGGATGAAAAATGACCATACTGGGGCTATAGCACAGTGGGAGAAAATAAAAAGAGAAATAGGGGTCCTAAACGAGTGTCCTCCCTTCTCTGGGAGGCTCTGGTTGTATCTATACCAAACCTGCCAGACTCTCACTCTGCAAATGGGGAGACTGAGGCTCAAAGAGACAAAGACAAGTGGCCGTAGAGGACACTGAGATTCAGCAACTCCACTGAGTCCTCCTTTCTCGACCCCGAACACAGCCTCTAGGGCTCCGGGGTGCACACGCTAAACCCCACATACCCACACCAGAGCCGGGAGTCCCAAGCCGGCAGTGAACTCCTCTACTCACACCCTTCCTCCACCGGGTGTGTGGAAACTGTATTTGCAGGAAGACTACAGCGCAGGAAAGGCAGCAGCTGCCATTTCATGGATGCGTGTTATACATACATTATCTCCCAATTCTCACAAGCTATCTCTATCTCACTCCATTTTGCAAAAGGACAGACTGAGGCCCAGACTGGCTGTCTACCATAGCCAAGATGCACGGCTAGGAAGGGGCAGGGATGCAAACCTACATCTTTGGGCCTCCCAAATCTGTTCACTTTTGCTATCCCAAGCCAGCCCTCTACAAGAGCATTTCCCATCAGCTTAGAACAAGTTCCACCTGGAAAGTACAGGTAGTCCCCGGGGTTACGAACAAGGCAGGTTCAATCAGTGTTCTTAAGTTGAATTTGTATGTAAGTTGGAACAGGTACATTTTACCCATGGCCTGTAATAGACTCCATTTGTAAGTTCAAGTTGTATATCAATCGGATGTTTGTCACTCGAGGACAGCCTGTATTTTTAAGTGCCCTAGCTTCTCAGACGGTGAGTTTTATGGGGTTGAGTGAGAATCTTAATCACCTCATAAGGTCTATCCCTGACCTCCAACCTGAGCTAGATCCCACCTTCCCTAGCAAACTACCAGCAACCCTTTTCTTAGAAATGTCTAAATAAATTGACTCGGTAAACTCCCCTGCTAGCATTTCCTAGCGTTTTGCCCCTTTACACCGACAATTCTTTTGATTTACTTCTTCCTAGTAGAGGCTTATCCTTAAATGAACCTCCTGGTTTTAATGAATAGCCCTGCCTTTCCATTAGGCAGAAAAGGGACTGTGCCCTGTTTTCCTTGGGTAAAAGGAGCTAGGCCTGAATCCTCAGAATTCGCCAAGCTGTTTGAGTCCAATATCCCACGAAGTGATATTACAGCCTGATGTGTTATTAGTTTTGACTCACTTGTCATTTGTACAGATAACTTCCTAAAGGATTTATGGGGACCTGCATGTTAAACCCAGGACTAAAGCAGGCAGCAGCTGAGACTCATTTAGATCAGGGACCACGTGATGGAAACAGGAGGGCCCGAAGACTGAATGTGGTACCCAGTGTCCCAGCATCTAAGTTCCAGGAAGCCAGGAGACAGCCCACATTGACAAGATCCCTTCATTTCTCTCCAGTCTTTTCCTCTAAACCTGTGGCTCTCAAGGTTGAGGGATTAGCATCACCTGGGAACTTGTTAATAATGGGAAGCCCTGTCCCACCCCCAACCAAATAAGAAACTCTGGGGTGGGGTCCGGCAGTCTGTTTTAACAAGCCTTCTGGATGATTCTGAGGCACCCTTGAGTTTTGGTGGCCCTGCCCTAATCCATTAAA
Organism: Perodicticus potto; assembly: GCA_963574655.1. Taxonomy (NCBI): domain Eukaryota; kingdom Metazoa; phylum Chordata; class Mammalia; order Primates; family Lorisidae; genus Perodicticus; species Perodicticus potto. The sequence goes on from CAUYRH010060785.1 coordinate 50,169, forward strand.
ACTGACAACCACCACCAAGACAGCGGCAGCAGCTACCACCGCCTGAGCACTTGCAATGTCCAGCATGAAACACACTCTCACCGGTCCTCATAGCCAAGGACTCCTTTATCCCACATGTGGCCAAGGTGTGTTTTGTGCATTAGGTCATTTTTTCCTCTCAATAACCCTTTAAAGTTTGACCATTATTATGCCCCAGTTTGTAGATAATTTAGTTCACATAATTTAGAAGCAGCAAGAGGCAAGATGAAAATTTGGGTCCATAAGATTTCAAAGCCAGATTCTTTCTGTCCTGTCCTAGAAGTTCCCCAGAATCTCTCAGACCTGTCAGCCTGAGAAGTGACAAAGCTGGGTTAGGCAGGGTGAGCAGAAAGAGCCCAGCCCTAACTTCACGACTCCACAGTACCTTCAAGCCACACTGTAAAGGAAGCCCCGTTACACATTTAAAGGCATGGCCATCTGTGCCTACAGAACACAAAGATGGGGATTCAGGAGACATGAGTTCTGGCCTTCTCTCTGGCTTTTTCTTTTCCCTCTTAGGACCCTCAGTTGCCCCATGGATAATTCTTATCATCATCTACAAGGCTGAGATAATCTCTCCCCTACTTACGTCTCTGACCTCTCTTCCCTCACCCACTCTCTCTAACCATACTGCTTCTATTCCCTAAAGCCCAAACTCACACTGACCTCAGGGCCTTTGCACAGCTATTCCCTCTGCCTGGAACACTCTCCCCCCTCACATTCCCATTGCTGGCATTGTCCTTCAGGCTTCATCTCAAATGTCACCTCCTCGGTAAGCCTTCCCTGACTGCCTTACTTAATGTTACTGTCTATGCCATCACCATTTTATTTTCATTCTATTTAACACATTCTGAAATTATTGTTTAATTGGCTGCCTACATATCATGTCTCTCTGACCCCAGAATATAAGTCTATGTGAGCAGATACCACATCTGACTTGTTCCCCAATATAACCCTAGCGCCTCAAATGCTGTTTAATGTAGAGCAGCTAGTTAAATACTGGTTTAATGAATAAATACCGGAAAAGAAAACCTGGACTCAAAGGCCAGAGCTCTAGATCCTTAACATGTGACCTCGGCAAGCCACTTTGTCTCTTTGAGCCTCAGTATCCTTCCTTGCCTACCGAAGAAAAAGGAATAGATGGTTTCTAAGGGTCCTCCTAAGACTGTCAGTCTTGGAAAGCCCAGCCTAGGACTGCCCAGTTGGTCCATCCAAAAGAGGCAGGTGGCCAGGGTCCCGGCAGCAGCTGCCCTCTGCCCACCCCCACCCACATCCCTGCCCAGCCACTCAGTCATCTCACTCCCCCATCACAGAAACTGTTAATGAAGTGCGCACTGCTAAATGCAGTTACAATTACGGGGGCTAAGAATAAGGCGCTGACATCAGCCTCCTCAGTTTCCGAGTGAATCAGAAGGGTGGGGGGGGAGGAAAGAGAAAAGGGGAGGGGGGATGGCGCTCTGGAGCTGTCAAGTGGAAATAGCACAGCGTTAAATATAATCCAGCCCTGGCCTACATCAGTCTGGAGAGGCAGGTGATGGCTTGGTCCCCAGGGCCAGGGCAGACAACTGGATTCTTTAAGGAGGCCAGGCAGCCACAGCAGCTGCTAACCCACTGTGATAGGGACCCTCCAGGGACTGATGGCCAGGAGAGGGTACTCCACTAGGTTGGTGTGGGGAACAGTGGGGTGGCAGACCCTGGTGAGGCACACCGCACCCTGGCCTTGTCACCTGCTCTTTTGACAGCATAAGCTTACACAGCTCTTTCCCACATGGGATCTCATCTCATGCCCAGGGGCAGACAAGACTAGAGTCACACCTGGGTTTGAATCACCACACAACCTAGGAAAGTCATTAAACTGCTCCAAGCTGCCTAGTTTTCCTCATCTGCAAAATGGGTACAACTGCAACACTGGCTACCCCTCCAGATTGCTACAGGATTCAGTGAGATCACAGGAAGCACTGTGCAGGGCCAAGCAGGCCCTCAATCATTTTATTTTTACAATCTTGAGAGATGCTCAGACAAAAATAATGAACCCTTTTTTTCCCAGCTGAGGCTCAGAAAGGTTAAGGCATTTGCTTGAGACCACAGATCCAGAGTGGAGTCAAATCCAAGATCTTTCCATTATAAAAAGACAGTGGAATTGGAAGCAATTGAAAGCAACATTAAAAAAAAAAAAAAAAAAAAAAGACAGAGGGGGCGGTGTCTGTGGCTCATCGAGTAGGGCGCGGGCCCCATATACCGAAGGTGGCAGGTTCGAACCCAGCCTCAGTCGAACTACAAAAAAAAAAAAAACAAAAAAAAAAACAGGACAGTGCCTGGTGCCTGTGGCTCAAAAGAGTAGGGCGCTGGCCCCATATGCCAAGGTGGCGGGTTCAAACCCTGCCCTGGCCAAAAAAATTGCAAAAAAACAAACAAAATCAGAAAAATAGCTGAGCATTGTGGCAGGTGCCTGTAGTCCCAGCTACTCGAGAGGCTGAGAATCGCCTAAGCCCAGAAGTTGGAGGTTGCTGTGAGCTGTGTGACACCATGGCAATCTACTGAGGGCGATAAAGTGAAACTCTGTCTCTACCAAAAAAAAAAAAAAAAGAGGAATTGATGTGGACCCCTGGGGGGACAGGAGGATGGATTACAGTGGGGGCGATGTGGCACCCTTTTAAGCACATTCTCCCACAATGGCACCTATCCAACAATGTTTAAAAGACATGTTATGTTTAAAAGTGATGGTTGCTAAAACCATAATGAGAAGCTATAGAGAAAGCAAAGCAGAAGAAAAGCCCTGAGACAGGTGAGGGGGTCAGCTGCGAGTGAAGGCTTCTTAGTGTTCATATTTACACCCCCCTATCTCCACCCCCCCCAACACACACCTCAGCCTTCAGCTGGAACTGGCTCTGCCTCTGGCACTGGGGCTGAGTGGGGAGGGAGGCAGAAAGTCCTCAAAGGGAAACAAGGTGGATGAGCCCCTCCATCCCCCTGCCACCAAGGAACCAGGTGGGGCTCTGGCAGCTACAAACCAAGGAAGCTGAAGCCAAGAGTCTGGGCACTTGTGGATGGGAAAGGGGGGTGTCTACGGGAGAAAGAATGTAGGGAAAGAGCTCTAACAGCATCAGAGCAGATCTGCAGCCCGGATGTGTATAATGGGTGAAGGGATGGATCCTCATGCACCTGAATTTTCTGAGAATTCTTTCAGGGTAATTTGATGAAAAAACAAAGTAGTCTGGGTCCACATTCTCCCCCCACTCCTCAACTTGAACTATGGAACAAGTGGTTCAATTCACTACCATGTTTCAGTAATCCAAACCTGGAATTCTGCTCTGCTTCCAAAACATAAAAGAGATCACAGCACTCAGGGTAAACTGGGGAGGGAGGAGGGAAGAAGGGGGGCAGGCAGCGGCCTGTCCTGGGGGTGCAGGTGTGAGTACAGACTTCAAAGTCTCAACCTGGTTCCTTCAAGTGACCCTGAGCATAGCATATTCTAAGGCCTCTCCCCTCATCTACTCAGCCTCCCCCTAGGGTTGAAGGATTCTGTTCCCACCATCTTGGGGGAGAGGGATGGGACAGCAGGACTTTTGTTACCCAAAAAAAGCTCAGGTCAAATTTCAAGGACAAAAGTTAGCATTTGGCCTGGGAAAGAAAACTGCCAAAGGAATAAACGGTGTGTGTGTGTGTGTGGTGGGGAGTGGGGGTGGGGGGTGGGGTGCAGTCATTCCAGGTGCCTGGGGGTGGGGACAGGAACTGGAACTCTGACTCCCCCTGCCAGGATCTTCTGGCAGAATATGGATATTACCACCCCACAACCCAGACCACTCCCTCCATTTCCCCTCTGTCCAAAAATGGGAGCGGGTACCAGTGTGTGAGTCCCAACCACCATGCCCCCCTCTACTAAATTTGGTCTGAGCGGAAGAGGGTGGTGCCATGGAAGGCTTTCCAGCCCAGAGATGTGGCCTGAACAGCTAGGAAAGGGACCGGTAGCCGGCTGGTGTTACCATGGCAACTTGCTCCCTGCGCTGGATCGAAGCTTCCATCCTATGGGCAAATCGGAGCTGGCTGCTCCAGCTTCTCCGCCCTTCTCCTGAGCGGGTGGGGGGAGAAGTGGACGCCAAAAGCACTTAATCAGGCTCAGGAACACCATCCCCAATTCCAGACCCCAACTTAACGACCCCCTTTGGCATCTGCGGGAAATTGGAGACACCCCAGCTCCCTAGCTATGCCCCAAGGCGGCCTGGCAGGGCTGGGACTGCAGACGTGATTGGTGCAAATGAACCAGTCAGGAAGTGCAGGGGAACGGCAGCCAGAATTCTCCGTTTGTTTGGCATGTAAGCCCCCCAAATCTCCACCTTTAAGCCACTTTGAAGAAGGAGAGCTCAGCTCTACCTTAATACCTGTAATAATGCAATACAATTAACCTATTGAAATTATAAAGCTAACATTTTGAAAACCAGCCTTCTCCCCTCCCCAAATCCAGTGTTTTTTTTTTTCACAGTCATGCTCAGAAACAACTCTTACTCGGTAATAAGACAGATAACAGCTAACATGTCTAGGGAACCTACCTCCTGCCAGCTACTGTACTAAGCCCTTTGCATAGCACAAATAGCATAATAATTGAAAGCACTGATGCTTGAGTCAGATTGTCCAGGTTCAAATCCTAATTCCCTCACTTCCTGGCTGAGTGACCTTGAGTGAATTACTAATGTCTGTGCCTCAGTTTTCTCATTTGAAAATGGGGATGTTAACAGGATGCTAGTTTTACAAGGTTGCTATGAGGAGTGAGTTAAGATAATATATTTAAAGTGCCTCAGAATATGTCCAGCAGAAGGCAATCATTTTAAAAACATTCACCCTATGCAGTCTAGGCTATTATTTTTTTCCTCCTATAGATGAGAAAACTGAGTTCACATGTCTAAGTCCTCACCACCCCAAACCTCCCCAATTACAAGCCCAGTGTCAGCAAGTTGGAACATAGACACAAAAATGCCTCCGAGTGTATCCTTGAGAAAAAGGGCAAAAGCAGAATCATCAAAAATGAGTTCCAAGTGCACAAGGCAAAGTGCCCCTTGGGAGGAATTCTAAGGACCGCCAATGACCAGCATCCTGGGCCCAAGGGTGGCTAGAGAGAGTAGAAGGAAAAGGCAGCTTCTTTTGCCCACCCCAATGGCCAAGGATCTCAAGCCCAAATTAGGAACCTGCTCTGCCCCAGTTAAGGCTAATGAAAAAACGTCTGCTCCTCACACCATTTCTTAGGAAACTAGCTGAAGGATGACACATAAGCCCTGAAGATGGCTCTGGCTCAATCTAGTTGTTAAAAAAGATCCATTCGACATGAGGTGGAAGTAGCAACAAAGGAGGAGCTCCTAGATGAGCCAGAGGCCTGTCAAGGATACACTTCTGAGCCATCGGGGACAGACAGGCATTAAGAGGGCCAGGGGAGAGATGGGAGGAGAGGCAGGTGGAGCCAAATCTGCTGACAGACTCCTGCCAAAGCAGTCTATGTCCAGTATTGGAGAGACCATTCCAACTGCTTTTAGAAATTAGTTCAGCATAGTGCTGTTCTAAAACAATAAATCCAAAAGGCTTCTTTTAGGAAAAAATCAACAATTGTAAGAACAACAGGAATTACAGCACCACGACAATGTTCCCTATTTCCAGCTCTCACCAGACATTCATTATTCTTCCGGAAATCAAAGTTGACTTTCCCCCCTCCCTCTCCCAATCTCAAAGCATCCCTCAAGAAGAGCAGACAGTGAGAGAAAGATGCCCAAACCTAACTCTTGGCTGCCAACCATGTCCTGAGGCCTCCTCACCTGGGAACCATTTTCTACACAGTGAGACCTGGCTTTTTAAAAACAAATCCTTTCAGAGAAAGGGCTACTGGTTTATTGGGAAAAGAACTGGAAACCTGCTTTTAGTCTCAGCTCTATGCCCACCTCACTGGATAACCTTGGGTTATATACACACATGTACACCTCTGCCCCTAACCCCCAGTGCTTTAGTTACACACATAAATCCATGCCCACAAAACTACATACACCTTCCCATCCATTTGGTATCAAAAAGGAGTTTGGACAAGATGATTTCTAGGTCTCTTCCAAATGAAATGAAAAGAATTAGAAATCCACTGGAAAGAAACATCAGGTGGACCTTTAAAAATATGCTAGCACGACATGAAATTATCTGTTCTGATTTAAGTGAAACCAGAGCAAGTCACCTGGAGCCTGCACTAATCAAGGTGTCTAACCCACGACATGGAGCATGACTTTGGAGAAAAACCAAACTGTCCTCGCCTCTGATACTCCTATAAACCCATGCTCCTGCCCAGCCTGTCTCTTGAGACCCAAGTAGCCTGCTGAACTTCAGAAAAGTATCCTCCCACAAGGGAGCCAGCTCCTTTAGGCTGCTTTGGCTTTCTGCCCCTGCCCCGGCTCCCTCTCTGCAGCTGCTCCCTCCTCCAGACCCTCAGAAGCTAGATTTCCTCTGTCTGATTCTGCTCCAGCAGCAGCCACTGTGTTGAGAACCACCACACACTCCACTCCTCAGCTTGCCTTGTCCAGAATAACAATACAACCTCCCTCAGTTACATCAAAGGAGATGTTAATCACTAAGCCTCAGTTACTTTGTCTGAAAAATGGGTGCTTCGGTAAAACAGCCCTCTAGTAACCATTTTTACCCCCACCCACCTCCAGGTCATCACTGAGACAGGGCTATTAGGGGTCTGCCTTGCCCACTCCCCTTCACTCACTAGCCAACATGTTCCTCTGGACAGCCTTCTCTCTTTCTGCCACCTTTCTCCTGCTGCAGCCCAAGATGAGCACCCCTCACCCATGCCTCCATCCCAGGATAGAACCCAGATGGCTGAGTTGAACAGACAAGGGTCCCCAAGGGCAGGACATGTAAACCTGGATCCATTAAACTCCCTGAAATTGTAGGCTAAATATTGTGGATGCTGCACATGTGTGCTTTGGGAGCCATAGTCCCTATTTTCACCAGAGTCTTAAAAGTGGCCATGAAACCATTTTGCTCCTCCCCACCACATACACTCCTGTTTTGTCCCCACACTGAATTCAAATACCCTCTGATTTTCAACTCACAAAACACTTTGAAATCTACCCTTACACCATATAGAACCTTGTGTCTGAGGCAGTGTCATACCCATTTCACAGATGAGCAAAATGAGGGAGTAGGGTGGCATGACTTGCCCAAGGTCACAGCTAACAAGTAGAGAATGGACTGAAACCTGCTTCTGACTGGCGCTCTGGGGAACTTATACCCAAGCCCTCTAGTAACCCCACTTGTTGGATCCGATCCCCTACCCCAGAACGAGATCCGAACTCTTATGTTCCCCTACCCTGGTCCCAGGGCCCCAAAGAGCAGGTTTCCCGACCCTTCCCGCCCCGCGGGCTCTGGCTGAGGTTGTGCGCAGGCCTGGGAGGAGGTTCAAGCCACTGGATGGTGGCCGAATTCAGTCCACCCAGGAGGGCTACTCCAGGGACAAGAGCAGCTGAGGTCAGGGGCACACAACCGCCGGCGCGCTAGTGTAAGTTGCGCTGCCCTATACCTCCCCTCCCGGAGGACGGGAGAGGAAGGCCGTCATCTAGCCGGTTCCCCGCGGTCCGCCCCAGTCGGATGAGAATCAGGAGTCCGGAGCCCCCCAGCCTGTGGGGGAAGTGGGGAAGAGACAAATGGGGGCGCTCAAGGCCGCGGGAGCCGGGCGGGGGTCTTGGGCAGAGAACCTTTGATGCAGTCAAGACAAAGATGGAGAAGTAAGGTCTGCGCGCCACCTCCAATGGCGGTGGGCGCGTCGGAGCCCCAGGGTGAGGCGGCCCAAGCCTCGCGGTTTGGAGAGTGGGAACATATACCAGACTCAGGGCAGGTGGCAGGTTGGACCCAGGGATGAGGCAGAGGGCATGCAGCAGGCGCAGTGAGTATGGGGGGCTGGGTTCAGGCGATCCAAAGGGCCCACCTGCGAATGATCTTGGGGTCCTTGGGGGGAAGGCTAGAAGAGAGTGCATCCCAGACACTCTGCGGTCCCGCGGCTGGGGAAGGGGACCCCGGGGGCGCCTTCCCGAGCGGGGGCGGGGAAGAAAGACCGGCCACCTCTAAGGACGCTCTGGGTCGGGGAGGGGGCCTCCGGATCGGCATCCCAGGACGCCCCCCTGGGGTCGGGGAGCGGGCGCAAGCTCACCTGCGTCCTCGTCGTCGAAGGAGTTCATGCACGGGAAGTAGATGGCGAGCGCCTCGAAGGAGGCGGACAGGCTGAGGCGGCTCTGCGAGCGCTCCATGCCCGCGCCGGCGCCCGGCGCCTCGGCCGCGGCAGCCGCGGCGGCGGCGGGCGGCTTGGGCAGCTTGGCCGCCCCATTCTTGACTCGAAGTACTGCGCGCGGCGTGGTGGTGGCGGCGGCCCGGGGCCGGGCCGGGGCTCCGCGGCGGGGCTGGCGGGCGCGGCGGGGCCGGCGGGCGGGCGACGGGCGGGCCGGGAGCTGGCGGCGCGCGGAGCCCGAGGCGCGCTGTGCTCCCGGCGGCGGCGGCGGCTGTGGCGGCGGCGCAGCGCGCTCTGGCCCGCGGCGCCCCCCGCCGGCCGTGCGGGGCGGGCTCGGAGCGCGGGCTGCAGCCAATGGGCGCCGTCCGGGGGAGGGGGCGCCGCCGGCTGGGCGTGGGAGCCCGGAGGGCGCGGGCTGAGTCTCCCTCGCTTCCCCCAGCCGGGGCAGGTGTGCGCACCCGGAGAGGCGCCGCGCGAGGGTGTTTGCGCCCCAGTCCGGGGCCGTATTCCGCACCCCGGCCCTCACACTTAGCCCTGAGACTCGCCCCGTATGCAGGTGTCCAGTCTCCAACCCAGACAGGCCTCACCCAGCGACACCGGCGCGCTACGAAGGGATGCACTTACAGGCCTGTCGGCACCGGCCTCCCACAGAGACCCTCGGATTCACACATGCTCCCACAGAGAAGCTCAAACAGGCACCCACACCTACACACGCACTTTGCAAGAAGCACCGCAGGCCCCGGGCAGATGCACCCACAGACTCCCTCCTAGACTGACAAATCCACGGACACACACAGACTCGCACAGAGACCCGCACAGGTAGATAAGCTAAAAAACGATACCCTCGGTGTCACACACAGAGACCTGGGGACACACTCAGGGTGACGGGGAGGACACCCTTGAGACTGGCCTCCCACACAGGGAAGGTGTCACAAAAACCTCCGGAAATTCAGACACCCTCACAGACACCCTAGAATCCGGACACACAGTCCTACACTCAGATGATCACACAATCCCAGACCAGCACACAGATAACAACTGGTCTCCTCTTCCCCCATGATGCTCTCAGCATTGTCAGACACTGACAGACCCTCTCGGACCCACTTCAGTGGCACACACACTCACACCACCATGTGGCCACAGACTCACCACTCCCACTGAAGGATACATTCTGATGCGCTGACACCCTCGGACTCAACATGCAGACACTGAGACACCCTTGGGCAGGCTCACACCATCGGACCCCCTGCATACCCACCCACAACGACCCACAGTCCTCACACTCACACACAGGCTCAGTAACTCAGAGCCCCAGAATAAGCAGAGACAAGCATCGTCAGGAATCTCTACACCCCTTGGCTTTGACCCTCAGGATCCCCAACCCTCTAGTCAGGCCCCAGCTATTCCCACATCCTCTTTATGAATTAGTCTGGTCAGGTGGAAAGAGTTCAGGCCTCAGAAAAGGGTAGCTCAGAGTTTCAATCTCAGGCACTATCTTTCTAGGTGGCCTAGGGCAAAACCCTTCCTCACTGAGTCATTTCCTCACCAGTGCAATGGAGACAGGAACCCTCCAATTGGGATGGCCGGGAGAATTCAGTAAGATATGGGTATTAGTTTTCTATTGCTGTGTAACAAACTAAGCAACGTTAAAACAATACCCATTTATTAATTTACAATTCTGTATGTGGGTCAGAGGTCTGGGCAGCCTGGGTTCTCTGCATAGGGCCTCATAAGGTATTTTCCAAACTGGGCTCTTCTGTGCAGGCTGTGGAGAAGATTCTGCTTCTGAGATGATCCAGGTTGTTGGCAGGATTCAGTTCCTTGTGGTTGCAGGACTGAGATCCCGTTTTCTAGCTGACTGTCGGCCAGGAGTTGACCTCAGCTCCTGTGAGTGGCTCTCTGGTCCTTGCATCTGGCCCCCTCCACCTTTAAGACCTCTAGGATGTTAAGCTCTTCTCATCTTTTTTATTTATTTATTTATTTATTTATTTTACCAAAACTAGCTTTAATTTGTCCAGAAGCTCCACAGAGCAGTCTGGAGCTGTTTCTCGGAGGAAAGCCACGAGTCCACGGTGCACGGGGCCAAGGGGCCTCTAGAAGTTCTCCAGCAGGCCCAGGATGCGCTTCTGCTCGCTCTCCTGGAACTCTGGGCTCCGGCCGTCCCCGATGTTCTCTGCATACTCCTTGATGACGTGCCTGACAATTTCGATGGAGCTTCTTCGCATGTTCATGATCTGGTGAACCCTCTGACGAATCTAATAGGGGGAAAAGAATAGGAAGAGAAAGAAAAAGGACCATTTGTCCTGGTAGACACCAGAATGCATCATCTTGAAATTACTTAGCTCCCCCTCTTCCCTGAAAAAGAAGGCCACATGGAGTAAAGGAATTCAAGGAGAGCGTGATCCATCTTTCCTTGAAAGTCTCTACCTCATCAGGTGTCAAGCCAGGACGCAGGGATGGACAGGCCCACTGAAGGGAAGATCCTCCTACCTGGGGGACGTTGGCATTGCAGATCTCAGCCATGATGTAGCAGATGTGCTGGAGAACAAAGAGCCCTGCATCCAGGCGCCGGAGGTAGAACTCATCCTCAGTGTCATTGTCTACGATCTCCCCACGCCGGACCATGTTGTGTTTTTCCCCTTCAATCTTCTTATCTGATAGCTGCATTGCATTCGCATATTTAAAATGCAACTCCATTAGCCTATCAACCTTTTCGCTGTCATTTTCAGTGAATTTGTTCAGAAGCCGGGTTCGCTGCTGCCCTCTCAGGTTCCGCAGGAGGGAAGCCAGGATGGAACAGACATGCTCTTCGTGTTCCTTCTCAGTGGTTCCCACTTTCTTGATCTTCCTGGGAGATTTCATAAAGAGAGGAAAGATGGTTCGTAAGCCAAGAATGTCAACGAACTTATGACAGTTGTCCGTGCCCTCGGGCCCAACCATAGCATGGTCCAGCACTTTCAGGGCACTGCTCCTGGAGATCTTCTTTGCCCTGAGCATGAGAATCATCAGCTGAAGACCCTCACCCTTCAGGAAGCGCTCGCGATTGGAACTGAGCATTAGGCAGGAGCAGAGCGAATGGAACAGATTCTCCATCATCTCCTGCTCTTCAATTGTGCCGGGATTGTGTCTTTTAAACACGGATAACTGCTGGAGAAGCACATCGATTCCATCCAGCTGCCCAAGCAATTCCCTGTTACTGTCGTTGTCTTGGAGCAATATGGCCAGCACTTCACTGCAATACAGTTTGTTGGCACCAAAAGGCATCTTCGCTTTCAGCCTCTTCAACAGCCACTGCAGAAGACCCTGCTGGACGCTGTCTGTACACATCTCAGGTCGGAACTCTGCCATGTTTTCTATAATAGCCAGAGTGTTATGGACGCCGTCTGCCTCCGCTTTCACAGACTCGTCCAGGCGCTCCAGATTCTGTACCAGCAGTGCTACCACCTGCCTGTCCACCAGCGCTTTGATGAGTACTTCCGCTCCCTCTTCACTCTCATGGAGGGTGTCTAGATCTGTCAATTCCTGAAGCAAATCAACCACTGCTATGGACACATCTGTATTATCATGTCTGAGCAACCCGAGAAGTGACTGCACAGCATTCAGCTCCACCAGGAGGTGGTACAGGTCGGGCATGGTGGCCACCACATGCATTTCTTGAATGATGTCATTTAGATCCAGCTCAGATTCCATGAACTTCTCCGGATTGTCTGGAAACCTAATCCGCAATTCTTGGTTTTTGTACGATCTCTTTTCCAATGTGAGGATCATTTTCTTCACGGCGCTTTCATCCAGTGGCTCCTCTCCTTCTCGGTCAGTTATCTGAAGTGGCCTTTTTTGGTCATCATCTGCTTTTTCCACCACATTTCCTCTTCCCGACAGGGGCCATGTTCTCGAGTACCTGCTTGCTTCCAACGCATTTTCAGTTCTTCCTCTTCATCATCCCGGGGACGTTTTGTGCCCCTGTTGAGCTGGTAACTCAGAAGTTCATCCACGTCCATGGTCCCTGGCCCAGGCAACAACCGGTACACTAGTTCCCTCCACTCGCTCCTATCCTAGACTCGCTCTTCTCATCTTTTAAATCTCTCCGACTTCCCTTCTGCTTCCTGGCAGGAGAAAACTCTGCTTTTAAAGGGCTCATGTGATTGGATTAGGCCCCACCCAGATAATCTCCCTTTGATGTATAATGTAATATAATCACAGTAGTAACATCTTATTACGGTTTCTACCCACACTCAAAAAGGAAGGGATTATACAAAGGCAAGGATCACTGTGGTCAATCCTGCCCACCTCTATATGTAAAATACCCAGCACCGTGCCTGCCCAAGGCAGGTGCCCCTGGCCCCAGGCCCTTTACCAGGAGCCAGACCAAGACCTTAAGAGAAGCCTGGTGAAATGTTAAGCATGTTCCTGGTACAGTTGTCCTCATTGTGGTAAATGGCAGCTCCATTTTCCCCAGTGTTCATTCAGTACATCTTGGAGTCGTCCTTGACGCTTGTCTTTCCCTCAAACACCACATTCAATCCATCAGCAATTCCTATCAAATCTATCCCCAGAATGTACCCAGAAACTAACCACTTCTCTGCCCCAAATCCTCCCATGGTTCCCATCTCATGCACATTAAAGTCCCAGTTCTAGGAGATCCTCATATCTTTGGCTCTGCTATTTCTCTGCCCTCATCTGTATCACCCCTTGGCTCACTTGGCTCCAGAGCCCTTGCACTTGCTGTTCACTCTGCCTGAGACACTCTCCCTTCCAGAGAGCTGAGTGGCTCACTCTCATGGATCTCTATTCAAACGGCACTTTCTCTGTAAAGTCTGCCCTCACCATCCTTTGTAAAGCAGCAAAAACCACTCCCTGAAATGCCAAATCCTCCATACCTTGCTTTATTTCTCACTGTAGCTCTTACCATCATCTGACACATCCTGTATAGCCAGATATGTGGGGGTGCATATATATGTATGTACACATATATGTATCTATATGTGTGTATATATATACGTATATACATTTTTTTTGTTTATTTGCTTATTGTCTCTTTCTTCCCCCTACCCAGAGCCTAGAAGAATATCTGGCAAAAAGTTGAAGCTCAGTGAATAGTTATTGACGGGACCCATGTCTCACACCAGCCTAAGGAAGGAAGTACCCTTAGTGCCCCTCTCCTGTTTTACAAATGAACTGAGGCTGGAAGTGGACTTACCCAAAGTCGTGATGAGTGGAGAATGGGATTAGCACCTCAGGCAATCTAGCTCCAAAGTCTATGCCCATTCACTCTCTGGCCTCCTGAGACCAGGGCACAAAGGGAGGGGCAAGAGAGATGGGGAAGTCAGGGAATGTTGGCCTGGAGCCAGGGAGGAGTTTCGGGCATCTGTGAGGTATGTCTGAGAGACCCACGGTAACGCTCCTGGGAGCCAGGCATGCAGGGCAGTATATGGTGGCTAAGCGTGCAGACCCTGGAGCCAGCCTTTGGAAGTTCAAATCCAGCTTTGCCACTTAGCAGCTGGGCCTCTGTGGTGGTTTTAAAACATGCATGTACAGTGTTTGACTCTCCTCCCACTGAGAGGTGGGTTCTGTGTCCTCTTCCCTCAAATCTGGGTCAACCTTAGTGATTGGCTTGTAACTAGTAGAATGCAGAGGAAGTGATACACATGACTTCTGATGCTAGATCAGCGAGGTCCTGTGGCTTCCTATAGCTCACTTGGGTTACACACTGTGGGAGAAGCCAGCCCCCACCTCAGAAACCCGACTTCCTGGAGACATAGGAGCCATGCTAGGGAGATCACAAAAGGCCCTGCTGAGCTCCCATGACAGCCAGCATCAGCCACTAGCCATGTATATGAGCCATCACGGGTGCCCAGTCTGGTCACACATTGTTGTAGCCCCTGCTGATACCTGATGGCAATGGAATGGGAGATTTTGTGCAGGAACTGCTCAACAGAGCCCCACTCAAACTGTTGACCCACAGAATAAATGGCATCAATAAGTTTGGGGATAATATTTTTATGTCACGATAGAGTAGTGACCTTGAGCAAGTGAATTGACCTCTTTGGGTCTTCATTTCTTTGACTGTGAAACAGGGACATTGCCTTGCAGTGTATCATCCCCAAATGACTTCATAAATGTGGAGTTCCTAGAACAGTCTCCAAGCACAAGAAGTGCTCTGCAAGGGTGAGCTGCTATTGCTAAAGGACAAGACAGCCCCATCTATCAGAGCCACACAGCCAGGGCTGGAAGGAATCAGAAAGATCCTCCAACCCCCTCATCTGAGAAAGAAGGAAATTGAGATCCAGATAGTGCAGGGGACAGCCTCAAGCCACAGAGCACACTAGGGCAGAGCTGTCTCCAGGACAGAGGCCTCCTGCCCTGGGCTGGTGTTCCTTCTACTGTGCTCCTGCAAGAATGGCACAGAGTCCCTGGGTTAATGCCGATGAGGCTGGCAGTGTAGAGGAGAAAATGTGGCCAACAGAGGAAGAGTCAGCCTCTGGCCAGTAATAGAGACAATGCCCTTGCTGGTGTGATTTCTCCTTTCTTGGTTAGCTCACGCCTACACTTCCACCAATGAGGTTTGGGCCTGTAAGCTTGAACCTCTGATCTCTTGTAATATATAATGTTTCTTGGTGGGAAATGTAAGTGGCCAGCCACTTACATTTGAATAATGCACTCTAATAACAAGCTTGGCAGTGGAGATGTTTGAGATTGTGGATGAAGAAGGTAATGGATGTGGATCCAGAAGAAGGAAGGGTTGGGAAACCAGAGACAAACTCGGGTCCAGTGAGGAGGAAGAAGCCAAGATCCCAGGCAGCTTGGTGGAGTAGAGTTGAACTATTACCTGACTTGGGTTCAAATGCCTGTCCTATTTTAGCTATGTGACCTTATGTAAGTCACCTCAGGGTTTTCATCAAAAAATGAGCATAATTAACACTCACTCTGCAAAGTCGTGGTGAAGATTAGATGCATAGTGTGCTTGGCATATAGTAGATACTTGATAGATACAGTCTTTGAATAAAAGGTCCAAGGGCCCACCATGTGTCAGTTTTATACCCAGCTCTGAGAATACAGGAATGAATAAACAGACCTGATCTCTGCCTTCATGGAGTTTATAGTTTGGCGACACTAAATAATTATTTAATTACAACCTTCCCCAATGGTTTCGTTATAGTAATAATTTTAATTACACATTTTTTTTTTTTTTTTGGAGACCGAGTCTCACTTTGTCACTCTGGGTAGAGTGCTATGGCATCGTAGCTCACAACAACCTCACACTCTTGGGCTCAAGCGATTCTCTTGCCTCAGCCTCCCAAGTAGCTGGGACTACAGGCACCCCACAATGCCTGGCTATTTTTAGAGATGGGGGTCTCACTCTTGCTCAGGCTGATCTCAAACTCTTGAGCTCAAGCAATCCACCTGCCTTGGCCTCCCAGGTGCTAGGATTATAGGCGTGAGCCTCCGCGCCTGGCCTACCATTATGGTAAGTGCCATAAAAGATACGTATCTATATACTTGTGTGTGCATCTCTGTGGATCACATCTCTGTCATGTGTGCATGTTTCTGAATACACTGGTGTATCTGTGTCCTTGTCTTTGAGGCAATGACCTTGTCTCTGAGCATGTCCTTCAGGGTATGTGTCTTTGTGTTAAGGGTGTCCAGTCTGCCTTTGAATGTGACATCCATCCTGGTCTTTGTATGTACCGATGTGTGTGTATAAGGGTGTGAGAGGACACACCCAGAGCAAAGACAGTGCCTGTCCTGCCTCCTGCCTCTGTGTGCACGTGACCTGTGTGTCCCTGTGTCTGTGTGGCTCTGTGCTGCGCTTATGTCTTCTATTACCGGTGTGTCCTTCTCTGTGCCTGCCTCATCTCTAAGCATATCAGCGTCTGGGTGTGTATGCAGCTGAGTCGTACTGGCCAGTTTTGGCTGTCAGCGTAAGATTTCTGCTCTTGTCTGCACGCGTGTCTTTGCACCTGTGTGAATGCATCCTTGGTGGTGTGTGAACTTGTCCATGTAGACTGGTAGCTTGAGAGAAGATTTCTGGACCTTTTTGGATTAATCTCAGCCTTTTAAGTGGCTGATATATGATATAGAGCTGATGGGGATAGAGATATGAAGATCTTTTCTAAACTCCAAAGGCCCTAACTACTTATCTAACCATTAATTTCATTCTTTCGCCTGTCCGTCCACCTGTCCATCCATCCACACACTCATCCATTCATCCATCTTGACTGCACTGGCATTTAGTAACTAGGTAGCTATTTCTCTTAGGCATGAGTTTCCTCATCTATAAAATGGAGATGATTAAGGTAGTTACCTGATAGGGCTGGGGGAAGGACGTGGGGTGAGGATTTAAGTGAGACAACGTATATAGAACCCTTAACATGTTGAATAGCACATAGTAATTGCTCACTATATGAATGACTATTATCACATCATTGTGGGCAGCATATTTCAGCAAATTCTCAACAGTATTTTATGAAGGGCCACCCTGAGCTAGAAGCTGGTGAGGCCCTACCCACAACAGGGGACAGTAAGTGCGTCTGCCGCCACTCTCTTGTGTGACCTTGAACAAAGTCGATGCCCTATCTGAACCCACAGAATGGATAGAGCACCCTTGCCCTCCCTGTTTATGAAGACTCTGGACGTACCTCCATTTCAAAACCTGCCAAGAGCTGTGCACAGCTCCGTAACAGGTCAGAGGGCTCTCCAAAACCTCGGAATGGCAGAGGCCTGTTCTTGGTCATGGTCACTAGGAGGGTCAGGCAGAGCTGGGATAGAGCCAGACCTAGTAGCACTGCAGGGCTTAGCCCCTGCCACTTGCTGCCCTCTTCCTGTCACTTCATTCCTGTTTTCCCTCCAGTAAGTACCCACTGGGAAGCCATGTGGCAGGAGCGCACCTTTGTCACCTCCCACCAATGGCCTGTTTGGCGAAGAGCCTTACGTTTAAAAGAAGGAAGAAAGGAGTAGACAGAGACAGAGACAGAGACTCGAATAGAAACAAGGGACACTGTAACAGAGACACACAGACAGACAAGGAAGGAAAGAGGCAGAAACAGGAGAGAGAGGGAGAGAGATAGCTAGAGGCAGGAAGTGGGGGCAGAATGAAGCTGGGCTTTCATTCTACAGACCCGGTCGGGGCTACCCCAAAGCAAGGCTGTAGCAGCCCCATGACAAGAACTACCACTCTCCTGGGGCCGTCCTCAATCACACTCACACACACACATGCACACACATTCATACACAAGACCTCACAAAGTGAAGGAAGATGCATGGACCAGTAACCCCTATGAGGCCTCAGGTGATGCTAAACCACATCCCATTTGCCTCATTTGGAAAATAAGCTCACAGACCTCCTTCGCTGTTTTCCAGGCTAAATGGGATAATGCAGGCAAAAGAGTTTTAGAAATAATAGAAACATTTGGAAAAGGGACTTTGGAACTTAGCAAGTTAATTGCATAGTTCATAAGGAAAAATTATCAGGAAAATGGGGGGTAGGGGAAAATAGTAAAACATTATAAAACGAATTAATTTCTTTAAAGGCTAAGAAAAGATGAAATCCCTTAATATATAAAGAGCACTTCTGAAACAATGTAACAAGGCCATCACTCCTTTTTCTAATGGAAATGGAGAAAGGACTTTAATGGGCAATTCACAGACAGAGAGATACAAATGACATATAAATAGCAAAAAATTATTTGACATTTCTCACAATTAGCAGAATGTCAATGAAAACAAAAGTGAGCCATCACTTTCCACCCTTCCATCTAACAAAGAAGAAATTGCTTAAAATGAAACTCTATGGGAGAAGGAATGGGGAACTAGACACAGCCACACATTGTTGGTGGGAGTATATATTAATTGATGGAAACTTTGGAGACTAATTTGTTAGTATCTATCAAAATATTTAAATCCACCAACCATTTAATTTAGCATTCACCGTTTAACTCAGCAACTCATCATTACACACGGCACTTCCACTTCTAGGAATTTATTCTACATTCTACACATGTACTTGCCATATGCATGAAGATAATATATACAGGAATGCTTTGTAGCATTGTTTGTAATAACAAGAAAGCAAGTGATTGAAAACAAGCTACGCACCCGTCAAATAAACTATAGTACATCATACTATAGAGATTTAAAAGAACAAGGTAGATCCACACAGCACTGATAGCCTAGATATATAATGAAATAAAAAAGCAATGTCTGAACAGTATACATAGAATAATGCCATCTGTGTTCAAAATATATATGTGTGTAGGTATTTAAATATAAACCTTTGAATGGGTGCACATATTTTAGGAGCAATCCATAGGAAGCTACTAGCAGTGATTTCCTTAGGGAAGTAAGGCTGAAAACTTCTAGGTGGGGTTCAGCCTTTTTTGCTTTAAGTCCTTCCTTAGGGTGTGATTTTTTTTTTTTTTACCATGAGCATATATGGTTTTGAATAAAATAATATTCAGTACATTTTTCACCTAAAAGGGAGTTAGTATCAATGGTTAGTAAATAACTAAGGTGTAAATATATTACTTAGGTCCTGTTTTCTGTGAATTCAGTAACATGGATTAAATTCAGAATCATAAGTTGGTGACAGATTGAAAGCAGGTGGAGGAGTCCCCCTTGGGACCCCCCTGCGGCGGGAGTATGCTTTGCTGCATGGTCTCCTGGGAGTGCAGAAGTAGGCTAGGCTACCTAGAATAACCACCTGCCATTTCCCAAGCCAGTGCTTCTTTTCCTGAGCCAAGGGGGGGCCCCAGCTGGGTGGGAAAGCTGGATTCTTCTTTCTAGAACCTAGAACTTTT
>CAUYRH010060787.1:0-17028 GCA_963574655.1 Perodicticus potto
ATTAATAACAAAAAAATAAATAATAACAAAAAAGTACACTCAAAGTTCTAGATCTAGGCTTGGCGTCTGTAGCACAGTGGTTATGGTGCCAGCCTTATGCACCGAGGCTGGTGAGTTCAAACCCAGCCCAGGCCAGCTAAACAACAACGACAACTGCAACAACAAGAACAACAACGAGATAGCCAGGTGTTGTGACAGGCGCCTGCAGTCCCAGCTACTTGGGAGGCTGAGGCAAGAGAATCACTTAAGCCCAAGAGTTTGAGGTTGCTGTGAGCAGTGACGCTACAGCACTCTACCAAAAGCAACATAGTGAGACTCTGTCTCAAAAAAAAAAAAAAAAGTTCTAGATCTAAATGGTGAGTATGTTTTAACTCTAAAGATAACTCTGAATTAATCAATGTGACTGGGTTGGGAGAAAAGCTTTGATTTATATTTTGTCTTTCTAAGGAGTGGAAGGGAGAGATAAAGACAAGGAAAACACCTTAGACTAATTTCTGATTCTACTCTGCCCAAATCAAAGCAACGTGAAGCTCAGGTAATTTTTTATTTTTTTATCATTTATGAAAGACACACCACTAACATGGAGCTACAAAAACAGACTAGGATAGGTGACCATCCCTTGTGAAAAGAGACCCAGAGAAAAGCCTGTTTGCCACCCTCACGGGCAATCTGTGCACATACCTTCTAGGGAGGCTCTTCAAGCCACACCAAGGAGTACCCTGGCCAGAGGCTCTCAGTTGACACACCCCTTCTGAGCAGAGCAGAGGGGACAATTAGGATGAAATAAAGAGTACACACCACGTTAAGAGTATTCAGAGTTTATTGAAAGACACAAAAAAGCTCAATAATTAAGACAAGGCTCAATAGTAGAGGGGTGGCAGAAACAGCTCACCCCTCAGGTAATTTTTTACTTAGTCATGCTACAAAAAACTCATTAGAAAAGCTTTCTAAACATCTAAAATCTGATAATTCATTAGCAAGAAATAATCTTTGAAGAAACACTCAAGTTGGCCTCAAAACCTCTTACTAGGATGGACATAGATGCTATAGAAGGGCTCTTGTTGCAGCATGTAATTAATTATTCAGTATAATTTAAAAATCAATAGGGGAATGAAGCAGTATTTTAGAATGCCAAGTAGGACATAATAGAAAGAGCACAGGATTAGACCTAGGCTAATTTTGCCTCCTAGTTGTGTGACTTAGACAAACCACTTAACTGATTTGTAAAATGAGAACACCAATACTTGCCTTGCTTACCTCACTGAGTTGCTGAGAAAGACTTTGTGAACAGAAAAGTACTAAGAACATCAAAAGAATCCCAGAGAGAAAGAAATGAAAGAGATCAACTCAATAATGTAAAAATCCTCAGGGGGTGAAGAGCTGCCAAAAGACTTGGGACAGATTGTCCAGAGAAACTCATTTTAGACCAAGTACAGCTTTCTTCTTCTGCATATTAATGTAACCTGCCTAGGATTGTGCCCATGTTTTCCACATTATTTAAGCAAAACTTCTCTGCAATAACCAGCTCAATCATTCCTATCAATACATCCATGCCTGCCTCACAGGTTCATTGACATAACTAAATATATCAGTCTCTCTCATGCATCCCAAAACATGTGTTCAAATGATGCCCATCTTTCAGGGAATAAATAAGATGGGATTTCTTGGGTGGGAGTTGCCTTTATTTAAAGTTGAGCTCTACACCTCAACTAATATGTAGGCTTGGAAAATTACTTAAATTCTTCATGACTCAGAAAAATGAATTAAGAAAAAAAAGTACACGATGTGTAGACTTGTTAAGCAGTGAAATAAGAAAATAAATGTAAGTTTCTTCAAATGGTGTCTAGTACATATAAAACCATTCAGTAAATTTTAGTTCTTTATTAATCCAAAAGTTTCTTTATTTCCTGGATCATGTGTCAACTTAATGAGTTCTTTTGTAATCTGGATTGAGGAAATTTATTCCTTATTTTAGGTCGATGAAAACACCATCTGGGCTTTCATTGTGCTTAAATAAAAGGAAAAAGAACATCCAGACTCTCCATCCACACCCAGAGGGGGTCTGATTTTTCAATTTCTATGAATTTACATATTTTTAGACACTCCTCTCAAGTATGATGAAGGCTAAATATAATATCCATTTCACCAGCAGTTACAATCCCAGTGCTAATTGTGGCATATCCCAGCTGTAATTCTATATTCCCATAAAAAATGATGATAATGACCATGACAATAGCCAACATTTATTAAACAAAATAATGCATTTACTATGTGCTATACACTGTTCTACTGAATTTTTTTTTTTTTTTTTTTTTTTTTTTGAGACAGGGTCTTGCTATGTTGCCTAGGATGGAATGCAGTGGCACAGTCACAGC
Organism: Perodicticus potto; assembly: GCA_963574655.1. Classification (NCBI taxonomy): domain Eukaryota; kingdom Metazoa; phylum Chordata; class Mammalia; order Primates; family Lorisidae; genus Perodicticus; species Perodicticus potto. The sequence continues at coordinate 2,376 of CAUYRH010060787.1, forward strand.
TCATTGCAGGCTTGAATTCCTAGGCTCAAGAAATCCTCCCACCTCAGACTCCTAAGTAGCTAGGACTACAGGCAAGTACCACTATGCCTGCTATTTTTTGTTTGTTTGTTTGTTTGTTTAAGAGATAGGTCTTGTTATGTTGCCCAGGCCAGTCTTGAACTCTGGGCCTCACATGATTCTCTGTTCTCAGATTCCCAATGTGATAGGATTACTGGCATGAGGCACTGTGCTGAGCCTGGCTCCTTCTATCTTTCTATTTCCACACTGGCTTTTCCATTTACTTTTTTTACTACAGTTCAATTTCTTTCCACCATTAGAATTTAGAAATCATTTTGAACTTAGTAAAGTATTTACTGACAAAATAATGTGATGCAGAGAATTTGCTTGAAAATATTCCTGAACCCCAAATATATTAATGAGAAGGAAAAAAGAGAAAGGATTAGCAAGATGTTGAAGGTTGTTGAAGCCAAATGATGGGTAGATGAGGTTCACTGTACTATTCTCTATTTCTTTGTGTATTTTTGATGATGTTTTACAATAACTTTAATCAAAAAATAAAAATGTTTTTACTTAAATGATAATAAAAATACTTTATATCAAAATCAGGAGATATACCTAAAGCCACAGTTAGAGAGAAGTATGTAACATTAAATGCATCTTTTAGGAAAAAGAAAGGCTAACCATACTTGAGCTAAGCAGCCATCACAAAAAGGTAGAATAGGTAACAGCAAATGAAATCTAAATAAGAAAAAGCAGAAATTGATGAAACAGAAAACAAACTTAAAATATGGAGAATCAACAAGGCCAAACTTTTTTTTTGGAATATAATAATTTTCTTAAATCTCTGGTGATTGTAGTTAACATCTTAAAAAATTACCCATGTCAGGACACTAAATTTCTTTTTTTTTGCAGTTTTGGCTGGGGCTGGGCTTGAACCTGCCACCCCCGGCATATGGAGGGGCCTTACTCTTTGAGCCACAGGTGCTGCCCCAGTACACTAAATTTCAATACCAAACATTAATAAGGTCATAGAGGATATCATGAACATCATTATGCCAACAATTTTGCAAATTTAGAATAAAATGGCATATACATAGAAAAATATGACTTGCCCAAAAGGACTAGAAAATCCAAATTCCTATTCAAGGAATTGAATCCATAATTTTTGTTTGTTTGTTTGTTTTTGAGACAGAGTCTCTCTATATATATTGCCTGGGCTAGAGTGCGCTGGCATTAGGTATCACGGCTCACTGCAGCCTTAAACTCCTGGGCTCAAGCTATTCTTCTACTACAGCCTCCCAAGTAGATTGGGCTACAAGTGTGTGCCACCCCACGTGGCTAATTTCTCTGTCTTTTGCTCAGACTGGTCTCAAACTTCTAGGCTCAAGCAATCCTCCTGCCTTGGCCTCCTAGAGTGCTAAGATTACTGATCCATAAATAAAAACCTTCCTAAATAACTTCTCTAGTAAATTCTTCCAAATATTTAAGGAAGAAATTATGTAAATTCTACACTATTATTTATAGAGAATAGAAAAGGGGAGACTATACTAATTGATTATATAAATCTAAGATTACTTTAAAATGAAAACATGTCAAGAAAGAAAATTACAGATCACACCCTTACTCATGAACATAGAGGCAAAATCTTAAAAAAAATACTATATGAGCAAACCAAATCTAGCAGTATTTATATAAATCAGTTTTAAAAAATAGAAATTGAAATTTTTAAATGACTTATGGATAAATTAAAAATTATAAATTTTAAAAACTCTTAAATGCTTAAGAACAAATCTACCAAAAGATAGATACGGTCTTTATATAGAAAACTACAAAACACTACTGAGAAAAGTTTAAGAAGACCTAATTATGCATATTTATAAAACAGAATGCTATAAAAATTTCAATTCTTCCCCAAATGACCTCTATATTTAACGTAATCCTAATCAATATGACAATGTGAGTTTTTATGTCATGTGGAACCTGACAAGCTGATTTTAAGATTTATGTGGAAACACAAAGAACTTAGAAGAGCATCATATTCTTACTGTAATACTATCCTACACACAAGAATGACTACAATTAAAAAATAGTGTCAATGCAAATGGATCTCTCACAACACTGCTGGTGGAAATGTATATCAGTGTGACCAATTTTAGTCTTTGATATAGGAAATCAGTGCATGTGCATATCAGAAGACATGTAACAGACTGTGCACAGAAGCATTGTTCATTATATCCCAAACTGGCCATTACCCTAAGTTATCAGTAGTAGAATGCATAAATAAATTGTAGTATATGAAATCTGACAATTAAGTTCATGTATTTACCACCGTGTGCTTATGTTGGCAGTACTGTACAAACAACTCAGTAAGGTTTCATAGCATTGGTACATCAGTGTGTCACAGTTGTATTTATGTCAACATGTGGCAGTGTCTTGCCAAGTAGCGTTCAGTATTGTCATTGTGTGTTTTTTTGTTCTGTCATGAGAGTGTTGGAGTGTAAATTAGGGCAGCAAACAAACATTCATAAATTTCTTGTCAAATTTGGCAAGAGTGGAAGTGAAATCAGGAACATGTTGGTCCAAGTTTATGGGGATAATGCCATGAAGAGAATAGTCGTGTTCAAATGGATTAAACGTTTTTCTGAGTGGAGGGGAAACATCACTGATGAAGGATGGTCAGGGCAGCGAGTAATGTGCAGAACTGAAGAAAACATAGCAAAAGTTCATTGAATTGTGCCTCAAAATCCTCAGCTGACTATGAGAAGTGTGGTAGACCAAGTGAACATCAATAGAGAAACAGGCAAATCTTAACAGAAAATCTTGGCATGAGAAATGTGTGGCTCTTGCATCATAACAATGCACCAGCTCAGTTTGTGTGATTCCATTTATATGAAATGTACAGAATAGGCAAATCCATAGAGATAGGAAGTAGATAAGTGGTTGCCAAGGACTTGGGGTGGGGTCAAGAAGGTGGGATGAAGAATGGCTGCTAATAGATACAACTTTTTCTTAAGGATAAGAAAAATGTTCTGAAATAGGTAGTAGTGATTGCTAAATAAAAATTTGTGAAAGTACTTGAAAAAAATGCTGAATTGTATACTTCATAACTGTTATGGTATGAATTATGTCTTGATGAAAATAAAGGTTATATGGCCTAAAATATCAATAGCACTGAGATTAAGAAAGCCTGATATAAATACATGGTGAATTTAGTCACTTGGCTACAGGTAGGTACAAGGCAGGCTCCTGAAACATAGCCTTTAGCTAGGCAGCCTCATATTGAGCTAAAAATAGTATTACTATACAACAGAGTTGACAAAGGATGGCTAGGGACCAAGTTCCACTAGCACTTGTTTTAGTAAATAAAAAGACACAGATATACCCATTTATTTATATGTTAAACATATAAATAACTAACAACTCATAGAGCCAAGATAGGAGGGTAGAAATGGTTTCTGTAAGGAGTGCTTCCATCTGGCCTTGGGCCTCGGGCCTCAATGTGGAAGCTGACCCACTGATGCATACAACTTTCTTTCTCCTGCAGGGTATACTATTCTTAGGATGGAGAAAACCAAGTCCTGCTATGGCTATACTAAATCTGAGATGCCTGTTCTACATCCAAGCAAAGAAAGTAAGAAATAACTTGGATGTATGAAGTCAAACCTAAAGTGTATCAGGCATCTTTCGATATATTTGGGTCTCTGTTATGGATGTAATTAGGTAGGTGTGGGAAGACCACTATCCTAATTCATTTGGCCACAGCCTTCTACATAGGCCTGAAGGTGATGCTACTCACTAAAAGAGCATGAACCCCAAAGACTCCATTTCCATCAATATGTTCTGTTGCCTTTCTTAAAAATGCAAACAACTTTGTTTATTTTTATTTATTTATTTATTTTTAGACACAGAGTCTCACTTTGTCATCCTCAGTAGAGTGCCAATGTGTCACAGCTCACAGCAATCTCCAGCTCTTGGGCTTAGGCAATTCTCTTGCCTCAGCCTCCTGAGTAGCTGAAACTACAGGTGCCCGCTACAATGCCCAGCTATTTTTTTGTTGCAGTTTGGCCGGGGCCAGGTTTGAACCCGCAACCCTCGGTATATGGGGCTGGTGCCCTACTCACTGAACCACAGGCACTGCCCCTATTTATTGTTTTTATTAAATCATTCACCCATTAATTTAACAAATATCTTCCTAGTTCTGGTTATAGAAGTGAATAAACTAAATCTCTATTCTCATTGCACTCATGGTCTAGTGTCATAAAGGGGAGGAGAAAATAGTCAGATAATAAATGAGTAAGCATGAGACTGCAAGCTAATACAACCTTTTTGGAAGTATTGGAGGATCCTTAAATAACTCAAATTAGACCTCCCATTTGATCTGCAATCCCATTACTAGGCATCTACCCAGAAGAAAAAATTAATTTTTTTTTTTTTTTGAGACAGAGCCTCAAGCTGTCACACTGGATAGAGTGCCGTGGCATCACAGCTTACAGCAACCCCCAATTCCTGGGCTCAAGCGAGTCTCTTGCCCCTACCTCCCAAGTATCTGGGACCACAGACGCCCACCACAACACCTGGCCATTTTTTGGTTGCAGCCATCGTTGTTTGGCAGGCCTGGGCTGGATTCGAATCCCCCAGCTCAGGTGTATGTGGCTGGCACCTTAGCCCGTTGAGCCATAGGCGCTGAGCCAGAAAAAATGAATTTTATCATAAGGACATCTGCACTGCATTGTTTATTGCAGCCCAGTTTACAAGCAAAATTGCATAATGTATAAACAACCTAAATGCCCACCCACCCAGGAATGGATTAACAAGTTGTGGTATATGTATGTCATGGAATACTATTCAGCCGTTTTAAAAGATAGAGACTTTACATCTTTTGTATGTAACCTGAATGGAGCTGGAACACATTGTTCTTAGTAAAGTATCACAAGAATGGAGAAGCAAGAATCCAATGTACTCAATTCTAATATGAAGCCAGTAAATGATTTAATACACACCCACGTAATAGAAAAACTCAAATCAATTCAAGGTGGAGGGGCAGGGGAATGAGGGAGCAGGAAGAGGGGAGGTGGGAGAGGGATGAGTGTGCTCCCACTTAATGGGCCCAATGTTAGGGTGTAAGACCTCATGGGGGTGGGACGCAATTACAAGAGGGACTCTACCAAACAAATACAAACATTGTAACCTAATTCTTTGTACCTTCAGTTAACCTGAAACAATTTTTAAAAATAAAAAATAAGTAAATAAATGAGTAAGCAAAAAGACAATCGAGGTTTTTACAGAGTGAAAAGGGGTGAGAAGTTAGCAAAGGTGTACAGGGAAGGGCATTCTGAAGAGATGACAAAGACTAGAATGAAGTGCAACATCAGCTCAAGAGATTCATGAGGAGGGATGTTGGGCAGAGGGAACAGGAAGCATGAATGCCCTGAGGTAGAAACCATCTTAGCCAATTGAAGACCAGCAAGACCAAGGTGGTTGGAGTAGGGTGAGCACGGAAAGAACAGTAGGAGACAAGGTAGGAGAGGCTATCTGGGGCCAGATAATGCAGGATGATGGCAAGTCACTGAAGTTTGAGATAAAGGCAGTGAAATGATCTGTTCTCTTGTGAAATACCTTGACAACTGTGTAGGTGGTAAGAGTGAAAGCAAAAAGACTGGGTAAGAGGTGATCATATGTAGTAACAGATGTGAAATGATGATGACTAGGGCTGACATGACAGAAGAGAAGAGGTGAGAAATACTTGGATTTAGGATATATTTTGATGTTAGAGATAATGGAATTCACTGCTTGATTGGATGTAAGACATGAGAAAGAGAGAAGAATCAAGGATGACTCTTAGTCTGGGGTCTGAACAACTAGGTGAACGACTGTGCCGTTATGTGAGACAGGGAATCCTGGAGAAGAAGCATTTTTAGGGGATGGAGGAAACCAAGTCCTGCTCTGGCTATGCTACATCTGAGATGGCTTTTCAACATCCAAGTGAAGAAAGTAAGAAATAACTTGGATGTATTAAGTCAAACCTGAAGCTCAGGGGAGAGCTACTAGTGCCACCAAATTCACTGGGCATTTAGAAGAGAGAGGGAAGCAGAATTCTGAGTAGGGGGAAGGATGTCACAGCACAAGTCTCAGGGTTTGTCCTTACATAAGAAAATGACGATTCCATTCATTGCAATCAGAGAAACAGCAGAGTAAATGGATACAACTGTTGGAGAATTGATAGATTTGTGGTGGGCAGGTACAAGAGTACAGTTGAGGGTGAGAAAAGGGAAGAGGAATGTTGGAGATTTGAACAGGGAGGATGGCAAAAATTATTTTCACAGAACGTAGGATGACAGCATAAATATTCATGCTATAGCAATGCCAATGGGCTGTGTATAACACGTACAATGCTTGAGTTGGTGAAAGCAATCCAGAGGTTAAAAGATTAAAAGTATGAGAACAGTAATAATTTTATGTGACTCAACCTTAATACTGGGTATTGGCCTAAGGCAATATTGAAAAGAAAATAGTAATGTTTATCAAATGTTGATTTTCAGTTTTATTAACTTCTTTAACAAAAATTGGCCTTACATATTATACAAGCTAAATGGACATGTGTGTAGTAGCCACTGGGCAATCAGTCACAGGGTCCCATTCCTCTAGCAGAGGGAAGGAATGAAACAGGCTCCCTCTCACCTGCATGCCTTTTGGTAAGTCACATGGCCCAACTGTGGCCTGGCGTATGTGGATCTCTCTTACCTCACCTACCACCATCTTGCACTTTATGCCCTAGGAACACTACAGCTTGCAGCTGGCCATGCACAAGTCATTTGGTTCATTTCTAGGACAGCTCAACAGTCTGTGCTCTTATGTATTCAGTACTGGTGCTACATTTTTATCAAAGACAAATTCAAGATGCAAAGAGTATGGATTGTCATTCTTACAGCATCTGAGTTTCAGGAGACCGTAACCAGATCTTTTCTCTATTCATGCCTCTAACCAACTAGAATCAGTACAGTGATGCTTTCTAGGCCCCAGATATGTCTGTTTCTTATTCTAATAACTATTAATTATATGAGGCAGGATTTCGGATAAGAAGGGCAACCCTTACAGGAGAACTGTAGTGAGCAGACTGTTAGTGTTTGCATCTTGAAAACATAGCATACCCCAGCTTCCTCAAGAGGTGACACAGTCAGTCCTGAAACCACAGACTGACTGATCCTGGCTGACTGGGTTTGCATCCAGCTCTGACACTCACTCATAGAGCCTTGGAGATTTCACCTTCTCTATACCTTCATGTCCTCCTTGTTTGGGGGTGGGGGTGGGGGATAATGGTAGTATATGCCTCAGAGTCATTAAGAAAATTAAATGACTTTATATGAAATGTTTAGAATGGTTCCTAGCTGTCTCCATAGGATTTTAACTTACTCAAGGGATTAGGTGACCAGAAGAGGGAATAATACCTTTGAAGGAAGAATTCATTTTATTTCATCACATATGTTTTCCTAGGAACAGAGGTATGCCATGGCCTGCAAGGCCACATGGGGAAGCCTCAGCATCAGTGAGCTGGCACAAAGGAGTGAGAAGGGCTGGACCAGAGACTTTCTTGTGTTTTCCATGAGAAAGGCAGGCAGGGCAAAGGACACAATTCAAAAATGAATAATTAGAATAATTCTGGTGGGCTCTAGGTTATAGAGGAGGCCTCTAGTTGTCTTATATCTGGCCCTGGGTGATTTAGGGCAGGAAAAATACAGGATTGGTGAATTAGATAATGGAGGTGGTTGGGAAGTACCCAGTTGGGACTGATTGGTGTGCCAATGAAAGGCATGTTGCAGGCCAGTTGTTTATTATTTCTAGAAAACACTCATCCCAGAAGGGACAACCTCACCCTGCCAGATAGGCCCCCTACCACTACGGGAACACATCATAAAACATAAAAATCACGATTAGAACACTAGCCCATGGAAAGCCCTTTGTAAGAGTTACATGTTCATATACTGGAGATACTGAACCTGGTAAGAAGTCAAAGACCAGGAGAGTTCAGATGGGCTCAAAGGATATGCACTGAGTTGCTCTTGCTTTATAGACTGCAGAGGGCTTCGGGAAGCTTAGGAAAACTCTTGTTCAGAATGTTTCTAGTAGTTTTTGTTCCCCCTGCTTCTGGAAAGCTCTACTTCAAGTTCCTGTAAAGACCATGGTTTAGAGTTAAGAATTATACTTCACTGTGCCTGCCCACCTGTTGGTTTTCACGGAAACCAACCTAGGGATATGGTTGACCACACTCTGACCATGGCACTAAAGCCTTTATGACATAAATCCACAGCCTTTAAATATGGTCATTCTAAGCTAGTACCACCAACCCAGACTAACAAAATGAATGAAAGTACAGAGGTGGGTATGAGTCAAGCATGCTAGTAGCATAGGGTATCAGGGAGACATGGTAAGGAGTTGTAGAAGCACAATTCTGAGATGATGGCTATATCAGTTTTTCCTGATAACATCTGGAAATGACACCCAACACTGACCCACGTCTCATTGTATCTGACCCAGCTTTTAGGGCCCAACTTGCCTCCTAGGTTGGTGCATGCCTATCAGTTGAGAGCTCTTACAAGGTTGCTCTGGACCTCATGAACAAAAAGCTTTATAAAGAAATGAAAAAGCAGTAGTTGAAAAATGGAGATGAGTAGATAGCTCTGAGAATTCTTTCAAAAATTATCTGTAAAATTCATGGCAACTGATTGAATTTAAGGAATAAAGCAGGGGCAGATGCTGAAATCTAATCACCTGGGGAAATGATTGTTATTGCCAACAAAAGAAGGTAAAAGGAGGATTAGAGAGTAAAAAGATCAATGTCGGACATCCTGCCTTTGAGGTGATGTGTATCCAAGTAGATTTGCCCCATAGGCAGGAGAGGGTGTGCAGCTGGGCAAGAAAATGAGGTCAGGAGAGAGATAGTTGTAAAATCTGTGAGCAAAGACTAGGGTAGCCTAGGGCATGTTCTGGGGTGTGGTGAAAAGAGAGGAGAGAGCACTGGAGAAACAGATATCAGGTGGTCAGAAGTACAAGATCCAGGTGCAGGATTACGCCAGGGAGCTGTGAGGACCGGGGGCTCTCAAAGTAGGGCGTGGCAATTGTGTGTGTCAGTTACATGTGTCAAAGGAACACTAATCGTGGTGACAGAGAAGTCGTTGGCAAGAATCACTTGAGCCACTTTTCAACACTTAAAAACAAGTTACGTTCACCAGATAGAAGTGACCAGTACAGATCACTTAAGATTTTCCACAATGAAGAGATACACAGAGGTACTTAATATATCCTTTGTACTTTCAAAGTGTTATTTCTGATGGACTCACAGATGTTCTTTATTTCTCTTAGAAAAAAATTCTGTATTCATGTAAGAGTTGTGCACTGAACTTTAAGATTCATGCCTAAGTATTTGGGAAAGATCATAAAGTTATTTTAGAGAATATTATTGTTGAACAATCCTATTATTATTACTATTCTGTTAATAAGCACAAAAAAAGCCTCTACCACATGTTTAGCATCTATTCTCTACAATGAAAATGTTACATGATACATCTGAAAAGGATAACAAAAGATCTTACATTGTGTTACTCTTCTATATATGTTATCATGCTTCCTGAGGATAATATTTTTCCAGAATAATAGGGAGTACACTTGTTTTGTTTATATACTTTGTTTTTGCATAAAACGAGTCAAGTTTATAAGCATGTGCCCCATCCAGACAGTGTGCACCCTACACAAAAGTTGTGAATTAACCAATTTCTTCTTCTCCCCTCCCAGCTTAATTTTCATTTTGATTTATGTGCACTTTCATTTTCATATGTGCACTTAAGTAATGATCAATGAGTTTCGACCTGGTATTGAATATATCTGTTTCTCCATTCCTATTGCTGTTTCACTTAGAAGAAGAGTTTCCAGTTCCATCCTCGCAAAAATCACTAGATTGCCATTTTCTTTATGGCTAAGTAGTAGTCCATAGTATGCATATGCCACATTTTATTAATCTATTCATGTATTGATAGCCATTTGGGTTGTTTCCATGTCTTTCCACCCTGTATTGTGCTCCTTTAAATATTTGAGCACAGATGTTCTTTTAATAAAATGACCTTTTTTTCCTTTCCATATATTCCCAGCAGTTAGATTGCTGGATCAGATGGTAGGTCTACTTTAAGTTCTGTTCTGTTTTTTTAGACAATGTTTTACTTTGTCACCCTTGATAGAGTGCTATGGCGTCATGGCTCACAGCAACCTCAAACTCTTGGGCTCAAATGACCCTCTTGCCTCAGCCTCCTGAGTAGCTGGGAATACAGGCACCTGCCACAATACCTGACCATTTTTAGATGGTGGTCTCGGTGTTGCTCAGGCTGGTCTCGAACTCCAGCTCACTGCCTGCCTTGGCCTCTCAGAGTGCTAGGATTACAGGAATGAGCCACTGGCATCCAGCCCCTTAGGTTCTTTAAGGTCTGTTTTTCCATAGAGGTTGAACTAGTTTGAAGTCCCACTAACAGTGTATAAAAGTTCCTTTCTTTCAGCATCCCACTGGCATCTGTTGTTTGGGGGCTCTTTAATATGAGCCATTCTCATTGGAGTTAGGTGACGTCTCATTGTGACTTTAATTTGTATTTCTGTAATAAGTAGAGACATTGAGCAATTTTTTGAGTTAGTTGGCCATTATACCTTCATTTGAAAAGCTTCTGTGTTTTCCCTTCTTTTTAATGGGGTTGTTTGGTTGTTTCTTGCTTATTTGCTTGTGTTCTTTGTAAATCCTAGTTGTTAGTCCTTTACCAGATGTATACCATTCAAATATTTTCTTCCATTCTGTGAGTTGTCTATTTGCTCTTTTGATTGTGTCCTTAGCTGTACTGAAGCTTTTTAATTAGATCAAGTCCTATTTATTTATTTCTGTTGTTACTGTAACTGCTTTTGGGGTCTTTTTCATGAATTCTTTGCCTAGGTTAATATCTGTAAGAGTTTTTCCAACATCTTCTTCTATAATTCTTACAGTTTCCTGTCTTTTATCCATCATGAGTTAATTTTAGTGAGTGGTGAGAGATGTGGATCCTGTTTCAGTCTTTTACCTGTGGCTACCCAGTTTTCTTGCACCGTTTATTGAACAGTGTAGGTTTTTATCTGCTTTGTTAAAGATCAAATGAAAATATGAGGATGATTTCATTTCTAGTTTTCTGTTCTGATCCATAGGTCTATGTCTTTTTTTTTTGTGCCAGTACCATGGTGTTTTGGTTACTATAGCGTTTGTGATACCGCCACTTAGTTCATATTACATAAGGTTGCATTGGCTATATAGGGTCTTTTCTGGTTCCATACAAAGCATTGATCTATTTGTTCTAGATCTCAAAAAAAATTTGATATTTTTATGGGAATTGCATTGACTCTGTAAATCACCTTTGAAGGAGCTCAGTAAATTTTACCCCAAAATATGATTTCTTGGTATAAAGAATATTTTTAATTAAAGGCCCTTAGAGATCAGCAGGCTTTGGAAGAAGCTTTCCCTCTATCTGCATGAAACCAGAGAGAACCATCAAAAGAAAATTGACTTCCCTTCCCCTCCCTGTTATCTCAGTATAATGCTGGAAAGAAGATGAAGAATTCAACCAGACCCGGCCTAAATCATTTTAAATATAATACCTGTCTCTCGGGTTAATTTAATTTGCCAAGAGAATCATTTACAAGCCTATCTTTTTCCCTTATCCATTCATCCTACCTAGCAACCATTTATGGCCCCTAAACAGAATTACCTGTACCCCTCATCCCCCACCCTCTGAAGGGAGGGTATAAACATTTCTGAACCGCATTGGGATATTGTGTAATCACTTTGTGATTCTCTGCATGAGCATAGTAAACAAACATCTTCCTCTTATTAACCTGCCTTAATTGTGAGTTGGTCTTTCAGTGAACTTTGGGGGAGGGGGCATGAGGAAATTTCCCCTTACCCCTACAGTTTGGTAGCTGGCAGAATTTTCAAAACCACTCTGTTCTTCTGAAAACTGCAGTGTGGTGTATCTGGGTTCTGGCCAGCTGGTAATACAGTAAGATATCTTAACTTACCAGTAAGACTCCCAGATTTCCTATCTGTGGGCTCCATTGAGATCATTGTCTCTTTGACCTTCTTTTAAAGATTAATGAGGAAAGATTTTTGTAAGTGATTAGTCTTGGTAATGCAACTCTAATTTATTTTTTGGTATGTTTTTTGTACTTTGTGGTATGAATATTCATTTTATCTGATTTTCCTCTGAGAAACAGCCTTCTATTGTTGATGATGATTTCTTTTTTTGCTGTTTTTTGGTGTCATTTTGTCATAAAGAGGGTTAGTTGCCATGGGGTAGAACACGGGCCTAGCACCCTATAAGCCTGCTATTCCAGCTGGCCCTACAGGCTAGCCAGGTACACAGTTCTGATTAGACTGGCCTCTAGATGAACTTAGCTGTATGTCCCTGGGGGGAAAAACATAAGAAGTTCCCTCTCATTCTGTTGCATGTCCCTGAGCGTGTCTTGTGACTGAGTAGGACTGTTGTCTTCAGTCTCCACCATCCAGGGGGTATGTTTCTCAGGAACACATCAGGCAGCCAATCTAAAAAGATTGGGTGCCTAAGAGAGGTAAAATTCTACGAAGTGCCTCCTTGTACTGAATGTGTCAAGCTCTAGGGAAGTCTTTGTCTTTGGTTTATCTTGCCTATTTCTGAGAGTGTATTTTGGAAAATCTTGGAACTGCTTTCTCTGTGTACTCTCCAGCCTAAACCTGAAAAATTACCACCTGGATTTTTTATGAAGAGGCATTGAATTGAGTCATTTTTGGAATAAATTTACCATTGATAATCCTAATTATTACTGATCAAAAGATGGATCCTTTTAACTAAAAGCTTTCTAATAAAAAAAAAAACAAATTTTAGAGATCTGTTATTCTAAACAATTGCCTTATTTGTATTAATAGAGAAAGTAAAGTAAAATAAAGACACATAATGCTGTGACTATCCTTTAGAATTCTCTTGACAAAACTGAAGAGCAAGTATCTGCACTAAAAGATAAGAGTCATTTGATTACTGTCCCTATGGAATAACAGCAGGGGCCAATTTACCTTGCAGTCAAGTGGCTAGTTCTGTCTTTTCATCGCAGCTGCCTAGCTTTGATTCCTCAGCAGGAATGAGGCTGTTCTGCTTTGATATTTGTGTAACTTTCACCATTCACTGATTTTCTTTTCTTCTGTGCACAGCTTTTGCTGCCCTGTATTCTGTGAATGTATACAGGGCTCTTAAACATTATGTATAAATGGTCAACTAAGAAACTGGAACCCCAGAAAATATGGCTGGACAAAAAATATAGGTTACATCTTGCTTAAGACCAGTGAGACTTTTTTTTTTAAGAGCTACTTTTGTGCTTTTTCTGGATCTTGTAAACCTGTTCTCCACCTCTTTAGAGATACCTCTTGCTTCATTGATTAAAGTATAACCTTAGTTAAGGCTTATTTCTTTCACTGAAAAGGGGACTTCAGTTAAAATTTCAAAAGCAGAGAAAAGAGAGGGGCAAGATGGCCGACTGGAAGCAGCTTCCAACAGAGGCTCCTGTCCAAAAGGAAAGATAACTTTCAGAAACTGCGCAATTGAGCTGAAGACTGGGAGCCCAGCCGAGAGAGAGAGAGAGAGAGAGAGAGAGAGAGAGAGAGAAGTGATAGCCACAGGTCACCTCTGAGGCAAGCGGCAACGTCCAGAAACCAAGCTTTAGGCAGAAAAACTGAACTAAAGTTTTCCGCCATTCTGAACTTCCAGGACACCCTTCCCTCCTTACCTGACACACCAGAAGCCTGATCTCTGCTTAAACTGAGGGAGGAGGACTTGAGCAGCGCCCACTTTCCCTATCTGCTGGATCAGGCGGTCCACCAGGTAAGAGACTCGGGGCCCCACCAAGCCCCAGCCAGCCCCGAGGCCAGGGACGCTGCCGGGACCCCCACATGGCTCCAATCCATGCCCTACTGGGCCTCAGCCTACCACCTGCAGTGGCCAGGAACTCTGCTGGGACCCCCTCTGGCCTTGGCCTGTGCTACTCCCCCTGGGACTTCTGCACCCCCTGATTTTCACCCCGCCGGGCCTTAGCCCACCACCAGCAGTGGCCAGGAAGTCTGCAGGGACTCCCCCGTGGTGCCAATCTGTGCCCCACCGATCCTCAGCCCGCTGCCCACTGAGACCCCTGCCCGGCTCCCATCTGTGCCCCAGGCCCATTGCCCACAGCGGCCAGGACCACCAGGACCCCTGCACAGCCCCAATTGTCACCCCGCCTGGCCTTGACCCGCTGCCAGTAGCAGCCAGGAAGTCCACTGGGACTGCCTCCAGGGGGGTCTGTGCTCTGCCCGGCCTCGGCCTCCCACCCGCTGGGACCCCTCATGTGGCTCTGATACACATCCTCCGGGACTCGGCCCTCTGCTTGCAGCAGCCAGGGATTTTGCCATTCCTTGGCTTGCCACCTGACCTGCTGTGGCCAGGGACCCTGCTTGTACCCCCATGCCGGGCATTCGCTGCCACCCACACCAGCCGGGGGCTCTGCCAGGAACCTGCCAGGCCTCCACCTTCCTGACTGGGCCAGGAACTCTGGGAACCACACAACCCGCCTCCCCCACTACCCTCTCTGCCTCCGCACC
>CAUYRH010060788.1:0-11587 GCA_963574655.1 Perodicticus potto
GCCCAGGCCTCAGTTTGAGGGGAGGATGAGGTGCAGCAAGGTGGCTAGGGAAATTTACACTCATGGGATGGCATTTGACAGGTGCCAACACTAGTAGGGAAAGGATTCAGGGGAGAGGGAAGAGTTAGGGTGCCAAGGAAACCACACAGGTGAAGACACCAGGGAGGGTAAGAGCACAAGTGGGTCAGACACAGAGAAGCCTGTAACACAAAGCCTATCCTGCATGCCAAGACACTGGGGTTTTCCAGAGTGAGACGGCAACAGCTGTGAAGTTTCATTTCTCTGTTCAGTTCTCCATTCTTCTCCAAAGAAGATCCTTTGGTTAATTTTTGGGAAAATAGACTGCAGTGAGTAATCTGAATGAGTCCCGAGTCCCCAGGTGGGAGAGAGGAGGGTGAAGGTCTGGGAAGCAAGAAGTCTCATTAAGAATACTGGTCAAAACAGGACTTGCTGTTGTGTTTGCCACAGGCTAAGACTGAAAAGCAGAAATCAAGCATCAATGCTTGCTGTGTAGGCAGAGGAAGGACGTATTTTCGTTTTGGATTTGTGGCAAACACTGCAAAGGATCCAGGGATAAATGTGACGGAGGGGAACTTGTGGCCGGGATGGCAGGGTGGGGGTGGGCGGCCAGAGAAGGTTTGAAATGGCTTGCAAGATATTCGTAGAATATGGAAGAAAATTCAGCCCAGCTCTATTCTACGTAAGGAGTGGAAGTGCCTCTGAAGTAGTAGAGGGTCTGTGACCTGTCTACTTTTGCAGAGAAGGTACATGATTTGGGGTTTCCGGAAATTTGAAGATATATTGACCCAGTGGCTCATGCGTGTAATCCTAGCACTGTAGGAGGCCGAGGCAGATGGATTGCTGAGCTCAAAGGTTGGAGACCACCTCGAGCCAGATTGAGAGCCTGTCCCTAAAAATAGGCAGGCATTGGGGTGGGTGCCTATAGTCCCAGCTACTTGGGAGGCTGAGATAAGAGAATCACTTGAGTGCAAGAGTTTGAGGGCAACAAACTCTTTGACTCTGTCTCGAAAGAAAGAAAGAAAGTTATGAAGGTAACAATGAAGTCGAGGGAGAGTCAGATATAAAGGGGTAAAACAATTTTTTTTTTTTGTAGTAGAAAGTTTCATGGCTATATTCCAATAAAACTCTTTACCAAAAAAGGGGGACTACATGTCCTTTAACATATTCAAAAATAAGAACAAGGGCGTAGACCACAGTTAAAGGGGGTAAAACAATTAGCAGCATAAGAGAGATGGAGATGTCAGAATTTAAGATTTTTAGAGGTAGTAGAGTTTGGGGGATTATAATCTAAGGAAGGTCCTAAAAGGTAGATGGCTTGACTAGGAAATCAAAAAAGATTTTTTTGTAATTTTTTTTTTTTTTTTTTTGGTAGAGACAGGTTTTGCTATATTTCCCAGGCTGGTCTTCAACTCCTGGCCTCATGTGATCCTCCGCCCTAGGCTTCCCAAAGTACTGGGATTACAAGCATGAACCACCATGCCAGGCGAAAAAATAATATTTTAATAAAATACCTGCTTTTGGGGCAGCACTTGTAGCTCAGTGGGTAGGGTGCTGGCCACATGTACCAGGGCTGGTGGGTTTGAACCCAGCCCAGGCTGGCTAAAACAAAACAAAACAAAACAAAAATAGCCAGGTGTTGTGACGGGCAACTGTAGTGTCAGCTACTGGGGAAGCTGAGGCAAGAGAATCACTTGAGTCCAGGAGTTGGAGGTTGGGCGGTGCCTGTGGCACAGTAGGTAGGGCGTCAGCCCCATATACCGAGGGTGGTGGGTTCAAACCTGGCCCTAGCCAAACTGCAACAACAACAACAAAAATCAAAAAATAGCCAGGCATTGTAGTGGGCGCCTGTAGTCCCAGCTATTTGGGAGGCTGAGGAAAGAGAATAGCCTGAGCCCAGGAGTTAGAGGTTGCTGTGAACTGTGACAGCATGGCACTCTACCAAGGGTGACAAAGTAAAACTTTGTCTCAAAAAAAAAAAAAAAAAAAAAAGAGTTGGAGGTTGTGGGAAGCCGCAGGGGACTCCCCCGGCTTTTGCTCCTGCTATGGCCAAGGTTTGACCTTCGCTGAGAAGAAACTGGCAGAAGCCAAAACAGGGAGTAAAAAGTCCAGATGCTCAGAACTAGAGATAAACAGCAAGGCAGTTTTAAGGTACAGCACAGCAGTTCCCAAGGAGTAAGAGAATGCCAAAGAGAACTTTAATTGACCTTTTTTCTCTGTGAGAATATAAAAGCATGATGTCAAAATAAAGTGTTGTCTCAGTCTTAGGCTCAGCCTGACTGAGTCCATTACCCTGTGTGTGTGTGTGTGTGTCTTTTTTCATCCCAGCGCCCCCTCCTCAGAACCTCGCTAGTGGACGGCGGGTCCGTCAGGAGGTTGCTGTGAGCTATGACACCAGAGCACTCTACCAAGGGTGACAAAGTGAGACTCTGTCTCAATTATAAAAAACAAAATACCTGCTTGTGAGACAAGCTAGCACTTCTAGAGCTTCTGTACTTAACCAATAGACTCAATGAGTCTTAAAAGGGCGTGTATCATCTTTTTACCTGTCCTTCACAAGCTTCTCTGTAGAATTCTAATCTCTTCAACAGTTCCTCATTTTCTGTCTCAAAATCAGCCATCTTCTTTTGATAATATTCCATAAGCTCCTGAGAAGGACAGAGGATGGCCAGACGATCTTCAAGGGAAGGGAAAGGAGTGGACGGTATCGCCTCTGCCATCTCTTTTGTCCTGGTGGGACCAATGATACGGAAGGCAACGCGGCGCTTAGAGACAATTTTTGGCCTATGTAAAATTAGAAAGAATGTATTCATTAAATTCCTTGAACATTATGTTGGCTCAGTGCCCGCAGCTGAGTGAGTAGGGCGCCAGCCACATATACCGAGACTGGCGGGTTCAAGCCCAGCCTGGGCCTGCTAAAACAACAATGACAACTGCCACAAGAAAATAGCTGGGGGCGGCGCCTGTGGCTCAGTGAATAGGGCACTGGCCCCATATACCAAGGGTGGCGGGTTCAAACCTGGCCCCAGCCAAACTGCAACAACAAAAAAATAGCCAGGTATTGTGGTGAGCTCCTGTAATCCCAGCCACTTGGGAGGCTGAGGCAAGAGAATCACCTAAGCCTAGGAGTTGGAGGTTGCTGTAAGCTATGACGTGGAGGTAGCTGTGTCTACCGAGGGCAATAAAGTGAGACTCTGCCTCTGAAAAGAAAAAAAAGAAAAGAAAACTTGATAGTACAGGTTAATGAATAATTTTATGAATTATCTCCCATGTATCAATGGGTTAAAGGTAGATTCAGGCTCAGTGCCTGCATACACCAGAGCTGGCAAGTTCGAAGCCAGCCTGGGCCTGGAAAACAGCAATAACAACTACAACCAAAAAATAGCTGGAATTCTTAACTGACTGGATATTCACGGTTTAACTGTATTGACATTCACAACCAAGTATGTCCATTAAAATGTAGAGAAAAGGCTCGGAGCCTGTGGCTCAACGGGCTAAGGCGCCAGCCACGTACACCTGAGCTGGCTGGTTCGAAACCAGCCCCGGCCCGCCAAACAATGATGGCTGCAGCAAAAATATAGCTGAGCGTTGTGGCGGGTGCCTGTAGTCCCAGCTACTTGGGAGGCAGAGGCAGGAGACTTGCTTGAGCCCAGGAATTGGAGGTTGCTGTGAGCTATGATGCCACAACACTCTATCCAGGGTGACAGCTTGAGGCTCTGTCTCAAAAAGTAAATAAATAAATAAATAAATATATAGGCTTAGCACCTGTGGCTCAGGCAGCTAAGGCGCCAGCCACACACACCTGACCTGGCCGGTTCGAATCTAGCCTGGGCCCACCAAACAACAACAAAGATGGCTGCAACCAAAAACACCTGGGCGTTGTGGCAGGCAACTGTAGTCCCAGATACTTGGGAGATGGAGGCAGGAGAATCGCTTGAGCCCAGGAATAGGAGGTTGCTGTGAGCTGTGATGCTACAGCACTCTACCCAGCGCAATAGCTTGAGGCTCTGTCTCAAAAAAAAAAAAGATAAATATTGAGCCTGTGGCTCAGTGAGTAGTGTGCTGGCCCCATATGCCAGAGGTGTCGGGTTTAAACCCAGCCCTGGCCAAAAACTGCAAAAATAAATAAATAAATAAAGGTAGATTCAAAATATACATCAGACTGACATGCTCCCACTTAATGGCCACAATGTAAGAGTATATGGTATACCTCCTGGGTGTTGGATACCAATACAACAGAGACCTCGCCTAATAAACATAAATATTGTCACCAGATTGTTTGTACCCTCACATTAATTGGAAAAAAAAAAAATACACGTTAGAGCTAGGTGAAGCTGGGTACCTCTGTTGTCTTAGCTACTCAGGAAGCTGAGGCAGGAGAATCACTTTAGCCCAGGAGTTCAAGCCTGGCCTGAGTAAATATCACCGTCTCCAAAACATAAATAAAAATAAAAACACATGTTAGAGACTAAGATCATTTAAAAAACAAGGTAGGCTGGGTACAGAGGCTCACACCTGTAATCCTAGCACTCAAGGAGGATAAGGCAGGGGGATTGCTTAAGCTAAGGAGTTCAAGACCTGCCTGAGTCAGAGAGACCCTGTCTCTACTAAAAAACTAGCTGGCGTTGTAGTGGGCACCTATAATCCCATCTACTCCAGAGGCTGAGGTAAGAGGATCACTTGAGTCCAAGAGATTGAGGTTGCTGTGAGCTATGACAGTACAGCACTCTACCCACGGTGACAGAGGGAGAGTCTGTCTCAAAATAAATAAATAAATAGTTTTTGTTTTTTTCTGTTTTGGACTAGAAGGCTGGACTAGAAGTTTTTGTTTGTAGCAAGAGACTTGAGCTAAAATAATAAAAGTAGAAAACAAATGGTACAGAAGTAGAGAAACCCACATGTGAAAATCATACAGTTTGACTATCTGCAATTTATAATGCATCAAAATAGCAGAGTGAAGAAACTTTACATCAGAAGCCCTGAGTTATAGTTAATGAATGTAGTTACTGTATGTGCTCATTCTAATAAGCATATAGCAATATTCAGACTTTAGTATGAATTAAAAACATATTCTCGGCTGGGCGCCTGTGGCTCAGCGGGCTATGGTGCCAGCCAAGTACACCTCAGCTGGTGGGTTCGAATCCAGCCCGGGCCCGCCAAACAACAATGACGGGTGCAACCAAAAAAATGGCTGGGCGTTGTGGCGGGTGCCTGTAGTCCTAGCCACTTGGGAGGCGGAGGCAAGAGACTCGCTTGAGCCCAGGAACTGGAGGTTGCTGTGAGCTGTGATGCCACAGTACTCTATCCAGAGTGACAGATTGAGGCTCTGTCTCAAAACAAACAAACAAACAAAAAAACATATTCTCCATCATTAAAAGCATGTGACAGAATTACTACTTTACTTAATGTTCATAGTATCAAAGGAGTTGTCTTTTAACAACTCTCATAAGGACCTCGTCTGTCTTTTAACAACAAAGAGGTCCTATGAGATGAGAGCTATGACTCACTCACGCTGAATGAATCCTCATTATCCAGAACTCAAGCAACCAGTACTCTCAAGAAACCAGCACACAACCAAGTAAAAAAAAAAAAAAGAAAAAAAATAATCAGATTTTTTAATTTGGCACACTGTGTTGTCAATAAGCCACATCATGCTTAATGCATCATTCCTGCAGCTCCCATGTGTTCTCTATAACAGTTTTAAGTGTTAATGCGTTTTATTTAAAGTTAAAAAATACATAGTAGTGGGGCGGCACCTGTGGCTCAGCGAGTAGGGCGCCAGCCCCATATACCAAAGGTCGCGGATTCAAACCTGGTCCCAGCTGAACTGCAACAACAAAATAGCCGGGCATTGTGGTGGGCGCCTGTAGTCCCAGTTACTCAGGAGGCTGAGGCAAGAGAATCGCCTAAGCCCAGGAGTAGGAGGTTGCTGTGAGCTGTGTGACACCACTGCACTCTACTGAGGGCAATAAAATGAGACTCTGTCTCTACAAAAAATAATAATAATAATATATATACAGTAATGAAGTTGAAAATGTATAGACTGCCATTCAACTAAAATAGTACCCTGCATTTATAAAGCTGTCTTATAATATAGTAAAACTGTGTTACAGTAAGTGAAGCTTGTCTTTGTCTTAATTTGCTTTTAATTAGTATATTTCAACATTAATAGCAAGTCAATACAGAATTGATGGCATTGATATGGTATAGCATGGGGTATAGAGTAAGGCCTATTTTTAATAACTCTCAAGCAATCAGAAACTATATTTTTCTGCAATCTACCAATCCCTATGGGTGCTGGATAACAGGGAGATTACTATATTACCATGTAATATACACTTTATCTAAATTCTGCATAGAAGAAATAGAGAAATGAGATCTAATATAGTTCAAATCAAGATTTATATTTCCAAAACTCTTCCAGCTCCTGTGTTAATTTGGAATATGCTTATTTGAACTAAAGCTATAGGAGTTTTGATTCCTTATTTTAACAACTAAAAAATAAGCAAATGTCTTACTTTCTGCAGACTGGGGTATGTGTCGGGGTAAAATTCATGCTGTCTTTTTCACACCTATCAAATACACAAAAATCCACAATGAAGGACCAGGAACAGAATAAAACAATGTAGAATGTACAGACTGGTTCCCTCACCATCATCATGTTTGTCTCCCAGAAATAATCTGATGTTTTATTTATTATTATTTTTTTAAGAGACAGAGTCTCAGGGTGGCACCTGTGGCTCATCGAGTAGGGCCCAGCCCCAGATACCAAAGGTGACGGGTTCAAACCTGGCCTCGGCCAAACTGCAAAACAGAAAAATAGCTGGGCGTTGTGGCGGGCGCCTGTAGTCCCAGCTGCTTGGGAGGCTGAGGCAAGAGAATTGCCTAAGCCCAGGAGTTGGAGGTTGCTGTGAGCTATGTGACGCCACAGCACTCTAACGAAGGCGATAAAAGTGAAATTCTGTCTCTCAAAAAAAAAAAAAAAAAAAGAGAGACAGAGTCTCACTTTGTCACCCTTGGTAGACTGCCGTGGCGTCACAGCTCACAGCAACCTCCAGCTCTTGGGCTTTTGTAGGCGATTCTCTTGCCTCAGCCTCCCGAGTAGCTGAGACTACAGGCACCCACCACAATGCCCAGCCATTTTTTTTTTGTTGTTGTTGTTGTTGCAGTTTGGCCAGGGGGGTTCGAAACCGCCACCCTTGGTATATGGGTCCAGTGCCCTATTCGCTGAGCCATAGGCACTGCTCGAATCTGATGTTTTAAAATATTCTTTAAAGTAATTCCAAATTCTGAAATGTTATGGCTTTTGAATTTTCATAAGGTATTGTACCTCCTTATTGTATGTTTCTTTTTTTTTTTTTTTAGGCAGAGTCTTACTTGATTACCCCAGGCTAGAGTACCCTGGTGTCAGACTAGGGCATAGCAACCTCATACTCCTGGGTTCAAGCCATCCTCTTGCCTCAGCCTCCCCGGTAGCTTAGCTGGGACTACAGGTGCCCACAACAGCACCAGGCTAATTTTTCTATTTTCAGTAGAGATGGGGGTCTTGAACTCGTGAGTTCAAGGGATCCTCCCATTTCAGCCAAGGGTTACAGGGTTGAGGTACCACACCCAGCCCACTACCTACTTCATTATTTTCAAATAAAAATGAGAATGGCATTGAGTATTTGAATAAATAAGCATATATACTAAAAAGAAGTCTCCTTAATGTAAATGTTATCTACAACAATGCAAAAACGAATCTACAATCTGCCAGGCATGGTGACTGTTCCCTGTAGTCCCAGTTACTTAGAGGAGACTGAGGCAGGAAAGCGGCATGAGCCCATCTAAGCTAGCCTGGGCAACATAGTGAGAACTGTCTCAAAAAAAGGGGGGGGGGGAGCTCAGTGCCTATGGCTCAAGTGGCTAAGGCACCAGCCACATACACCTGAGCTGGAGGGTTTGAATCCAGCCTGGGCCTGCCAAACAATGACAGCTGCAATCAAAAACTAGCTGGGCGTTGTGGTGGGCACCTGTAGTCCCAGCTACTTGGGAGGTGGAGACAGGAGAATCGCTTGAGCCCATGAGTTACAAGTTGCTGTGAGCTGTGATGCCACAGCACTCTACCCAGGGTGACAGCTTGATGCTGTCTCAAAAAAAAGAAAAAAGAAAAAAAAAGGCTGGGCACTGTGGCTCACACCTGTAATCCTAGCACTCTGGGAGGCCAAGGCAGGTGGATGGCCTCAGCTCACAGGTTCAAGACCAGCCTGAGTCAGAGCAAGACCTCATCTCTAAAAATAACCAGGCATTGTGGTGGGCACCTGTAGTTCCAGCTACTTGAGAGACTGAGGCAAGAGAATTGATTAAGCTGAAAAATTTGAGGTTGCTGTGAGCTGTGATGCCACCGCACTCTACCGAGGGTGACAGAATAAGATTTTCTCAAAACAAACAAACAAACAAATGAAAAAACTACCATCTTCCCTCCAACTATAAGATAGGGAGATGCAGGAAAGTTTCTATTCTTTTTTTTTTGTTTGTTTTAGAGACAGAGTCTTATTTTGTTGCCCTCAGTAGAGTGCTGTGGCATCACAGCTCACAGCAACCTCTAGCTCTTGGGCTTAGGTGATTCTCTTACCTCAGCCTCCTGAGTAGCTGGGACTACAGGCACCCACCACACTGCCTGGCTATTTTTTTTTTATTTCAGTTTGGCCAGGGCCAGGTTCGAACCCGCCACCCTTGGTATACGGGGCTGGGGCCCTACTCACTGAGCTTTAGGCGCCACCCAGGAAAATTTCTAATAAGCCAGAAATAGTAAATGAAAATTAAGATAGAGTAACCACTATACCAGATTTAAGATGAATACAAAGCCAATGATACTATCTTTACTTGGTGTGCCTTCTCTATTGTTTTAACTTGGTAAAAGAAAAATTACAGTAAAACTTCCATAGTTGATGACCTCCCTACATTGACCATCTCCTTAACTTGACCTAATTTTTATAGACCAAACATGCATCACATGTATGTATCAGTACAGCAGGCCTAGTTCCTTATGTTGACCACCTGTATGCTCATCAGTTTTTACAGTCCCTTGGGTCATCAACTTACAGAGGTTCTACTGTACTACAGACTTTAAGAGGTTCATTCACAACTTTCGTCTCAATTGATAACACAGTCTTGAGTTTCTCTACTTTAAATAACCTTATCATAGAAATATTCAGGAAGATAAACCTCACAGTTGGGGAGGAAATACCATGCTACATTATATGATAGAGAGAGAGGGGAGAGAAATTGAATGTTTATTAGCTTTGGTGAAAGCTTTCTTATTAAGCATGCTTTATCAATCCATTCTGATTCTGAGCAATTCAAGTGATGATATAATGTTCTATTCTTACGTTTTTCTACCTGGTATATATCTGCTTCAATCTTCATTCCTTTGGGAAAAAACCGTATGAAAAAATATAAAAAGCTGGGTGCAGTGGCTCACACCTGTGATCCTAGCACTTGCGAGGCTGGGGCAGGTAGATTTCCTGAGCTCACAGGTACAAGATCAGGCTGAGCAAGGGCAAGACTTCGTCTGTAAAAACAGCTGGGCATTGTGGTGGGCACCTGTAGTCCCAGCTACTTGGGAAGCTGAGGCAAGAGAATCACTTAAGCCCAAGAGTTTGAGGTTGCTGTGAGCTATAATGCCACAGCACTTTACCAAGGACAACAAAGTGAGACTGTCTCAAATTAAAAAAAAAAGTGTAAAAAGAGATAATGACCACTGCTAATTCTAGATACCATCGTTTTGCTTAGAACACCACAGTGTTTCTCGCTCTTTGAAACTTTTCTTTCTTTCTTTTTTTTTTTTTTTGGTAGAGACAGAGTCTCACTTTATCACCCTCGGTAGAGTGCCGTGGCATCACACAGCTTACAGCAACTTCCAACTCCTGGGCTTAGGCAATTCTCTTGCCTCAGCCTCCCGAGTAGCTGGGACTACAGGTGCCCGCCACAACACCCGGCTATTTTTCTGTTTTGCAGTTCGGCCGAGGCTGGGTTTGAACCCGCCACCTTCGGTATATGGGGCTGGCCACCTACTTGATGAACCACAGGCACCGCCCTTGAAACTTTTCTTCATTTGGCTTCCAGGACACCTGTTCCAGGGAGTCCTTCATCCTCACTGCCTTGTTAATCTCATGAGTCCATGGTTTTAAATACCATGTACACACTAATGGTTTTCAAATTTATGCCTCTAATCCTGACTCTGCCCTTTACTCTAGATTCATACATCTAACTGCCTATTCATGTGTCTACCTAAATGTTTACCAGGTCTCTCAAGTTGCACAAGTCCAAATCTGAGCCCCTGAAACATACCTCCCACCACTAAAACCTGCTGTTCTTTCAAGATTCTACATTCCAGTAATTACCAATTCTATCCTGCCAGGTGCTTATAACAAAAAAAAAAAAAATGGGCTGGAGAAATTTTATTCTTTTTTTTTTTTTTTTTTTTTTGAGACAGAGCCTCAAGCTGTCACCCTGGATAGAGTGCTGTGGCATCACAGCTCACAGCAACCTCCAATTCCTGGGCTCAAGCGAGTCTCACGCCTCTGCCTCCCAAGTAGCTGGGACCACAGGTGCCCGCCTCAACGCCCAGCCCTTTTTTTTTGGGTTTCAGCCGTCATTGTTGTTTGGCGGGCCCGGGCTGGATTTGAACCCGCCAGCTCAGGTGTACGTGGCTGGCGCCTTAGCCCTTTGAGCCACAGGTGCCGAGCCGAGAAATTTTATTCTTTACATGCTACACTTAATCCATCAGCAAATTCCATTGGCTGTAATACCAATCTAGAATCTCCTAACTCATGCCATTACTGCCCTGGGCCAACTCGCTGTGATGGGTAGCTCTTTCCTGGATGACCATAATAGCTTATTTGGTCTCTCTGTTCCATTCTCAACCTCATCCCTTGCAGTCTATTCTCAACATGGCACAGTGATTCTTCAATATACATGTGAAAACACAAAATTCTTTCTCATTAGTATAGTGGTGAGTATACACATGTAAGGGGAAAAAGGCTGGGTGCAGTGGCTCACACCTATAATCCCAGCACTTGGGAGGCCGAGGCAGGTGGATGGCTCACGAGTTCAAGACCAGCCTGAGCAAGAGCAAGACCCCCGTCTTTAAAAAACTACCCAAGTGTCATGGCAGGCGCCTGCAATCCCAGCTACTTGGGAGGCTGAGGCAAGAGGATCACTAGAACTCAGGAGTTCGAGGTTGCTGTGAGCTGTGACACCACTCTACCAAGGTGACCAAGTGAGACTCTGTCTCAAAAAAAAAACGGGGGGGCTCGGCACCTGTGGCTCAGCGGGCTAAGGCGCCAGCCACGTACACCTAAGCTGGCGGGTTCGAATCCAGCCCGGGCCCGCCAAACAACAATAATGACTGCAACCAAAAAATAGCCGGGCGTTGTGGCAAGCACCTGTGGTCCCAGCTACTTGGGAGGCGGAGGCAGGAGACTCGCTTGAGCCCAGGAATTGGAGGTTGCTGTGAGCTGTGATGCCACAGCACTCTATCCAGGGTGACAGCTTGAGGCTCTGTCTCAAAAAAAAAAAAAAAAAA
>CAUYRH010060792.1:0-20305 GCA_963574655.1 Perodicticus potto
GAGGGGGGTGGGGTCTTGGGGCCTTGGTGTGTGCCACACCTTTTGGGGGGCAAAACACGATTGTAAGAGGGATTTTACCCAACAAATGCAACCAGTGTAACATGGTTTCTTGTACCCTCAATGAATCCCCAACAATAAAAAAAAAAAAAAGAAAGAAAGGGCCATGAAGGGTATCTTAAACAGTTAGATGAAAACATTTCAGATTGTATATGAAACCAGCACATTGTACCCCTTGATTGCACTAATGTACACAGCTGTGATTTAATTAAAAAAAAAAGAAAAAATAAGACAAAGTGTAAAGTGTCCAATGGGAAGAGGGGGAAATAGGAGCTGGATAAAACAACCCAGTGGGTGTTATGTATTTATTTGAGGACAGGCACACTTATAACCTATAGCCAGGACTCAAGCATTAAAAAAAATCCATGTAACCTAAGACATTTGTACCTCATTAATATTTTAATATAATAAAAAAGAATATATTGTACTACTACATTGCCATTTTAATATTACGGATTTAGCTCCCTCTTTTTCTATCTGTTAGATATCACCAGAAGGTATTGTTTCTTTTATTTGTGATTTGTATGTTCTAATATATTTTCTCCTTCTGTTCTACTTTTGTAAACATTATTTAATATTGGTCATATTGTTGCCATTACTATTCCTTTCTGCATACAAATTCCACTTTGTTTCTTACAACCTTCTTTCTCCCCATGGTCTCTCACTTCCGTTTCATGTTCTTTTGTGGATTTCTGTTTTGTTATCTTTAGGATTTCCTATGTGTTACACTTTCTTATCTATTATCAACTTTTAAGTGCCTTGCTTGTCTTCTAAAAATTGTTCCTCTTCCAGCATTTTCTTGTCTAATACACGACTTATTCCCAAATACATGTTTTAAATATTTTTAGATTTTATATTTATTACATTACTTATTTCTTTGAGCTTTGATTACTTAATTCCCTTTTTTACTGTATTTTTTTCTAAATGCCTATCCATACTCATCTTGAAAATGTCTCTCTGAAATCTTTTCTCACTGGGAAAATTTCAGTCTTATCTTTTTAAAAAGAGCAGGGGCTCCTCTGTCTACCTAAGGATATATTTAAGCGCTGAGTCTCATGTAATAGAAAGACATAAGCCCAAACAGCCGTTTCCATATCTAATTATGTATGCTTGAATAAATTTGGATAATTTAATGTATTTAGTTATCAATTTTTAGGATAAGGAAATGAAGTCCCTTTATCAGGGTAAATGGATAATTCATGATTTATTTCTATATTTCTTAACAGGATAAGTACACATTCCAAATAAAATTTATGACTTTTTAATGTAATATTCCTGAAAAATTACTGCTATTTAACCACATTTGATAGCTTCTTAGATATTTCCTAAGTAACCTTATGTGATAGGTTACAATATTTTAAATGGGTTTATTAAATTAAATCAATATAAGATTTATTTTTAGGTGGTATTTGATTATTAGGTTTACTTAACAGTTGATGAAACACATTCTCTAATCTCAGTATGTCATTACATGGGTTATATTGGCCACATATGAATGTAATGTCTGTAGCTGAACTAGTTTGTAATTCTGTATAATACACTTGAATTGATCATATCTTGTTAGTTTAAAATACTTTTCTCATATTTTCCTTGTTGTTTATTTTTACAGTTGGCACAGTTGAAGGTTTTCTTGGACAGATTTTCTCAAATGAAATATTTCTGGACAGGGAAAGGCTTTTAGTCACTTCTCTATTCTGTACATCCACATAACTTCATGGGCAATGAACCCCAGTGTAGTTCTGCCTTAGGAAGGCTTGGATTGTTCACGATGGTGATATATATTTAAAATGTACTTATTTAGAAAATATAAATACATAGATTTATGGAAAATACTGAAGCTATGAAATAGAAAGGATGAGACCAAACTGGCAGGCAAAGACTTAACAGATCAATGCGAACAAGAAGAAAGTAGAAGGCATTATAAACTACCAGTTGTCTTTAGCTAGAAAGAAATTAAAGTGACACAAAGATTATTCAGTGAAGTACAGACTTCAGTTCACTCCCAAGATCTGGCCATAAACACTGTCTGCACACTAAACAACAGACATTGGAATTCATAGAACAAAAATGACAGGAACTATAAAATAAATCACATCACGAATAGACTTCAACAAATGTCTCTCAACTCATAATCATCAAGTAGAACTGTCGCGACCCCTAAGGCCCTGGTCTCGGTCACCACACGAAGGAACCAGGTGTGACACAGATTAGAAGTACAAGCTTGGGGGAGGTGGGCTACCTTAAGTGCAGGGTAGCTCAGCGCCCCCTCCGCAAGGGCTATTTATTAAGGTTATACACAAGCGTGGAGAGTTAAGGTAATCACATATGAGGGCTGCGTGCGTAAGGATTACCACGTGTTCTTGCCTCACATATTCTTTCCCCACAACCTCTATGAAGAAATACTAAGCGTCAATGTTTAACATGTGGCTACTAGTTAGTGACCGATCTTATCTCATTCTGGAACACTGAGTTACTTGGGGTATTGCCCCCAAGTCATAAGACGTCTCTAGGCTTGCCAGGAGACTGTCCTGTTCTCAGCGTTTCCTTTTAATTTGATAAGAATCAGTAACTGTCCTTTGCAAGCATGGTGTCCAGTCCTCTACATAGAACAAAAATAGATACAGATGTGGAAGACCTAAATAATCTAAGAAAAAAGGAAATTTAATTGTAATATACTGAAACCGACAGCTTTAAATCAAAATGTAAGCTTTTCAGTGTTCTAGGAAAGTCACTTTAGAACAACCTCTCTTAAGATAAAAAGGAGATCAAAATAAATTCCAAAACACAGAAATGGTAAAACTACATTATCTGATCATAATGCCATAAAATTAAATATAAATAAATAAATTTGAGAAAATTTGCATATGGAAGTTTTAAACAGTTTCTCTTAAACATCCCTTATATCAAGGAGGAATTTGCAACCCAAACTCCTGTTTTAGAATTTTGCGAATATTTTTGATTGCTTATTTTTCCATATGAAGTTTTCAATTAGTTTGTCTTGTTTTCAAATTTTCCTGATCATTTTTGGGGATCTGTATTAAAACTATTAATTTAGGGTGGCGCCTGTGGCTCAGTGAGTAAGGTGCCAGTCCCATATACCAAGGATGGCAGGTTCGGACCCGGCCCTGGCCAAACTGCAACAAAAAAATAGCCGGAAGTTGTGGTGGGCGCCTGTAGTCCCAGCTACTCGGGAGGCTGAGGCAAGAGAATCAGCTAAGCCCAAGAGCTGGAGGTTGCTGTGAGTTGTGATGCCACCGCACTCTACTGAGAGCAATAAGTGAGACTCTGTCTCTTAAAAAAAAAAAACA
Source organism: Perodicticus potto (assembly GCA_963574655.1). NCBI lineage: Eukaryota > Metazoa > Chordata > Mammalia > Primates > Lorisidae > Perodicticus > Perodicticus potto. The sequence goes on from CAUYRH010060792.1 coordinate 3,366, forward strand.
AAAGACTACTAATTTAGAAACATTAATAATATCTTTCTGACATTTTATTTCCTAGTAATAGGATATGCCTTTCTATCTATTTATGTTCCTTTTTAGTTTTATTTAAAGATTTTTTTTTTAAATGTTACATTCTGTATAGAAACATTTCTTCCATTGCATTTTTTTACTCTTTTAAATAGACTATTCTTTATAGCAGCTTTAGGTTAACAGCAAAATTGAATCAAAAGTGCACAGTTTTTCTATCTCCTTTGCCTCTACACACAGACAGCCCCTCCCCCCACCCCAGTTATCAACATCCTGCCCTTGAGTGGTACATTTGTTAAAATGGATGAACTTGCAAAGACACATCGTGATCACATCATACATATTTTTACTCTGTCTTTTCCAGAATGTCATATAGTTGTAACCATATAGTATGTCCTTTCAAATGGCTTCTTTCTCTTCTTAGTAATTTGTATTGAAAGTCTTCCATGTCTTTTCATAGCTTGATAGCTAATTTATTTTTAGCTTTAAGTAATGTTTCCTTTTCTGGATGTATCCCATTTCATTTATCCCTTCACCCACTGAAGGACATCTTGGTTGCTTCAAAGATTAGGTAATTATGAGTAAAGCTGCTTTAAACATTTGCGTGTAGGATTTTATGTGAACATACGTTTTCAACTCCTTTGGGTTAAACACCAAGATCCCCCATTTTGGACTCTCAATTGAATTTACTTTGTTTTCTTATTTAGATCTTCTATATCTGTGTGTGTTTTGCTCCATTTGGTTGTTGTGAATTGACAGACATAAATTTTAAAAGTATGTTTAAGTTTGTAAGAAACTACAAAATTGTCATCTTCCATATAGCTGTACTATTTTGCCTTTCCATCAGCAATGAATGAGAGTTCCTGTTGGTCCGTATCCTCACTAGCACTTAATGTTGTCCATGTTCTAGACTCTGGCCATTCTAAAGGGCATGTGGTGGTTTCTTACTATTGCTCTAATTTTCATTTCGCTAATAACATATGAGGCGGAGCATCATTCAATATGCTTATTTGCCATCTATCCTGCTAGGGAGGTATCTGTTTAGGTCTTTGGCTCTCTCTTTGTTCAGGTTGCTCATTTTCTTATTGTTGACTCTTTGTGTATTTTGGATAATAGTCTTTTATTATGTATATTTATGCAAATATTTTTTCCTAGTATGACACTTGTCTTCCTTTTCCCTTAACAGTGTTTTTTACAGAGCAGAAGTCTGTAATTTCAATAAAGTCATTTATCAGTTTTTCTTCCATGACTTATGTCTTCGGTATTATTTCTAAAGAATAATCACCAAACCCATGGTTTTCGCCTAATGTCAACTTCTAGAATTCTTATGATTCGGTAGATTTCATAGAGACATGTCATCTATTTTGACTTAATTTTTTTGGAGTGTATACGTATGTGTAGATTCTTTTTTTTTTTTTTTTTGCATATGAAACTCTACTGTTCTAACAACGCTTGTTAAAAAGACTACCTTTCCTTCATTGTAGTATCTTGTTTCTTTGTCAAAGATCAGTTGACTAAATTTATGTAGATATGTTCTTGGGCTCTGTGATCTGTTCCACTGATCTATTTGTCTGTTCTTTGCCAATATCACACCGTATTGATTACTGTAGCTTTATAGTAAGTCTTGGAGTCAGGTTAGTGTCAGTGCTGCCCATTTGTTCTTCAATTCAATGTTGAATATTGTGTTGGTCATTGGGTATTTTGCCTCTACATATACATGCTTTAGAATCAGCCTATCCATATTCAGAAAATAACTTGCTAGAATCTTGACTGGAATTCCATTGAATCTTATAGATTCAGCTGGAAAGACATGCCATCTTGATGATATTGTCTTTATATTAGTGAATTTGTACTACATTTCCATTTATTCAGTTTTTGATTTCCTTTATTAATTTTATAGTTCTCCTCATATATACCTTGTACATATTATGATACATTTGTACCTATGAATTTCATTTTGAGGCATGTTGATATAAATAATATTATCTTTTTAATTTCAAATCCTACTTGTTCATTGCCAGCATATGAGAAAATGATAGAGTTTTCTATAATAACATTGTTTCCTGCATACTTGCTATAATTGCTTATTAGTTTCAAGCATTTTGTCATTTTTCATATATTCTTCTTTTGCTTCTTAACCTGTATGCCTTTATATACAATGCATACATATATACACATAATACATACACAGACATATATATTTTTTATTCTATTGCATTAGCTGGAACTCCCAGTATGATATTTAAAGGCGTGGTTAAGAGAGAGCATCCTTGCCTTCCTCCCAATCTTAGTAGTAGAGCTTCCAGTTTCTCTTGTTGTGTTTTTAAACTAATATTTGTCATACAAAGTAATTCTTTTGACTTTTTAAATCTTGAATCCAGATACTTTAATTCTTTTCCTGCTTATAGGAATTTTGGGGGTGTTTCTATTGAATTTTTTAGGCAAAAAGATCATGCAATATGCAAATGTTTGTGATTTTTTATCCTTTATCCATATTATTGTACAGTGTTCTATTTCTCATATCTAATTTGATTATTTTTACCTCCAGAAAATTGTTTTTAATATACTATAAAGGTACCATTGTGTATTGGTGGGAAAAGTTAGCTTACTCAGTAACCGATGTTGAAAGAACAGATTCGACTGAAAAAAAAAATACAATGGATCTCTACCACACTTCATATGAAAAATACAATGGATCTCTACTGCACTCCATATAGAAAACAAATTCCAAACAAATGAAAGATTTAAATTTATAAAATTTAGCCATCGAAATAAAAATGCAAAAGGAAAACAGATTGGGGGGGTTGTATATGTATAATACATATCATTTATATCCTTTTTCCTACCCCAGCTGTTCACCCCACCAGATGCTTCCTATCACAATTTCGTAGCACAATTTCCAGAAGCCAAAAAAATAGAAAACCACATGTAAATTTTTTTTAATTTTAAAAAATTTGGAACACAAAACCAGAATAAAATCAAAACACATGTAATACATTTATAGAAGACTACATATCTCAAAATCAAATTATTAATATTATTTTTTATTATTAATATTAAATCTTAAAACACATAAATTTAAGAGAAGATAAAATAAAAGGTGATGTCCTTTAGGCAGTCACAGAAAAGGAAGTAAAAATAACACTTAAATATATGAAAAATATGTTCCACTTTTCTCATAATAAAAAATGCAAATTAAAACTATAATACTCCCCCATCTTTGTTTTTCATAGATTTGAAATATTAAAAATATGATATTAATACATTTTGTCATGTGTTATATGTAGATAAGCAGACTCTGTGTTACATTGCTTTCAGGAGAATACTTTGGTACAGTCTCCATAGAGAGTAATTTTGTAATAACTAACAAATTTAAAGATTCATTCTTTGTACAGCCAAGTCACTTTTTAGATATTAATTCTATAAATATATTCATATTTAGATGAAAGTATGTGAGTAAAAATATATTAATTGAAGCTTTTTTATAATAGCGAAAGATCAGAAACAATTCAAAATAGCCATGATTAGGGAATTGGTCCAATACATTTATGGCACATGAATGAATGGAAAATCTCGTAATCAATAAAAGAATGAGTCGAATCTATAAAAACAGAGATGGAGCAAACTCTAATGTAGATTTCAAGTGAAAAATGCAGGGTACAAAACAGTATGTATAGTAAGACACTATTTTATATGTGTTTTACCATAGAATATATACAAGTATACATACACTAATGTGTTCACCCACACCGAGTGAATAATTGGAAGACAGGTAACTGGTTGCTTTTGAGAAGGGAAATAGAATACAGGAGAACAAAGGGGAAAGGAGACTTTTCACCATATTTCCTTTTAAACGTTTTGAATTTATGTCATTTATATATATATTTTATTAAAAATCTAATTAGTTAAAATAAAAATTGTGTGTACATACTTGTATATGTCTGAATATTTCCCTTATAAGAAAATATACTGTGTTTGTTATCCTTAAAGTTTTATTTCCAAATAAATAAATGCCAGTATTTTGCTGATCCTTTATAGGGAATTCAGCTTTTCAGACAGAACATTTGTTTTTCATTGATTTACAGGCAGCCTGTTGTTTCAGGTTCTGACTTAATTACAGGTAAATTTTAAGAACCTCTGAAAAGTTCACTAAGTAGCACAAATTTAGACTTGAGTATTCTCTTCTTTCTAGTCATCTGCTCTGAAAAATATGGTCATAAACCTCAGGGCATTTGGAAACTCCTTGAAATTTGAGGTCCCTGTAGGACTTCTCACGAAATAATTATGCCTGCAGTTTTATTTTTATAGTTCGTATACACTAAGGATGTAATTAACTGTATCATAGCTTGTGACCTTAATGAGTTCATTCAGTGTCCTAATAAAATTCATGGCCAAGTAGTAACTTAGACTCTGGGACATTTTAGCTCAGTAATTATCCGTGAAATTTGAGTTCATATTAAATATCCCTTAAAACAATTCATTTGGGATTTGGCCTGTGGCATGAGGTTGAGTCTGATTCTACTATATGGAACTGATAGTTTTGCCTCAGTTCCTCATAATCTGTCTAGCATGATAAGACTATAGAATCGGCTTGGCGCCTGTGGCTCAACGGGCTAGGGCGCCAGCCACGTACACCTGAGCTGGTGGGTTTGAATCCAGCCCGGGCCCGCCAAACAACAATGATGGCTGCAACCAAGAAATGGCCTGGCGTTGTGGCGGGCGCCTGTAGTCCCAGCTACTTGGGAGGCAGAGGCAGGAGACTCGCTTGAGCCCGGGAGTTGGAGGTTGCTGTGAGCTGTGATGCCACCGCAGTCTATCCAGGGTGACAGCTTGAGGCACTGTCTCAAAAAAAAAAAAAAAAAAAAGACTATAGAATCAGCAAGAACATAACTACTGCTTCAGTGAAGAAAAACATCTCAGTTCCTACTGAGTTTATGGCACTCTGTCTTCTTTCTAATCACTTTTCTGTCTCCTGTACCTATAGAAATCTTCTCTCATCCTCATCCCAGTCTAGTAATTTCTTTCCAACCTGATGTTTCTCTCCTTCTTAGTCACATAAATGGCATTTGTCCAACTTCGGAGTGTCTTTTTCTTAATGTGTTCAAGAAAGCTAACTTAGCATGGTTAATGAAGTGAGCAGGTCAAATCTTCTCGAATGTCAGAATGGATGAAGGCCCAATCAGGATAGCAATAACTATTTGGTTATTAAGGCTGTCTCCAGCAAAGTGTTCTGACCAGCGAGGGCAAGGAGTCATGAGTCAGGTCTAGCACATTAGATGTTATGTCTTCTCAGAGACAATTCCTTTTCACACAACCCTTGTTACTGAGCCACCCTTTGTCTCCATGGGCATAGTCATCTTCTGGGTGAGCCACAGAGTGAGCAGCCCACTGGTAGCATGGTGTTATATGTAACATACTTTGATGAAGGCTATATTTGAACTGCTTTTTAAACTCACAGCATAGTTTCTGTATCAGTAAAGCACAAGAATTCATAAACGTGGTTTTTTTGTTGTTGCAGGTTGGCTGGGGCCAGGTTCGAACCTGCCACCCTCAGTATATGGGGCTAGTGCCCTACTCACTGAGCCATGGGTGCCACCCTAATCATGGGTTAACAAAATTTAACATAGAAAGTGCTTTGTTAGGAATTATTATTTAGGAATTACCTTTCATTTTAAAGAGGAAACAAAAATTTAAACCCTTGATCTCCCATTTCATGAGAAAAATTTATATATGTTAACATCTTAATCTTCTCCTTACACTGCTCTTTTTGTAGGATTTTCATATGCAAAGAGTAAATGGTAACTAAAATGTGCAGGATGACAAGATGGAGCAAACAGTGCTTGTACCACCAGGACCTGACAGCTTCAACTTCTTCACCAGAGAATCTCTTGCAGCTATTGAAAGACGTATTGCAGAAGAAAAGGCTAAGAATCCCAAACCAGACAAAAATGATGATGAAAATGGCCCAAAGCCAAATAGTGACTTGGAAGCTGGAAAGAGCCTTCCATTTATTTATGGAGACGTTCCTCCGGAGATGGTGTCAGAGCCCTTGGAGGACCTGGACCCCTACTATGTCAATAAAAAAGTGAGTGCTTTTTTCAGCATATTTTCCTGCTAATTGCCTACTACATACCTTGGACTATCGTAGGACCAACACATGCTGAATTAGCACAGAGTCTTAAGTATCCTTCTGCTTAAGAAATGAAACACAATTATATGTGTTTTATATATGAGTAATGCATTGATTATATCAGAACATATGGAACTGTCCAAAATGTACTTGACAAATATCTACACCAGGCTATAGGAAATAATTCAATGAATTAAAAAATTCTTTCCATAGAACATATTTTCTGTATAATTTTATGTACTTCTTGCACTTAAAAATCTTAAAATCATATAAGTTATAAAGATCTCAGAAAATGTTATTATTAAATTCTCATCGACCAAAATTGATACCACAAGGGTTTTAAGGGTTTTCAATTTCTATATCATGTTGTACATGATAGATCAATTTCTTGAAAATTTTTTTTACTTGAAAAATAACATCTTTATATAAATTATGATTTTACAAATTATTCAACCTTTTGGTAGTAACATACTGATATTGGTAAGAATTAACAAAACTGTACCATTCTGAAGAACCTATAAATAGTATCTGCTTGCATACATTTTATGTATCTATAGGAAAGCTACCTATTATATACCCAATCTTTCATTATGACCGCGATTACACCAAAACAAAAAGAAAAGCATGAAAACATAAAATCCAAGAAAATGTTGCAATGATTTTAAATTGATCTTATGACTTTAATTAATTTGCAACATTTTACTATCTTTTTTGACCTGAAACAATACATTTATAACTTAGTGAAAGGATAGTGCACACAGGATGCAATTCAGCAAACTTTTTTTCTTTTTTATTGTTGGACATTGATCTTAAAATACCCCCCAAATTTTTAGGGACTCTCTTTGTTTCTGGCCTATATCTGGGTGAATTCAGTCTTTGTGAAATGCGTGCAAAAGTTTGCCAATTTTAATGTGTGAATTTGAGGTAGTTTTGTAAATCATTTCTGATTGACTGCTACAGTTTCAGAGGTAGCAGGATGAGAAGCCTTATGTCCTGAACTTTTTCTACCTTTATAGGACATACCCAGTTTAAGTATATCACCCTGTCACATCCTAAAGACTTGTCCATTTGTTTTATTATAAAGAAAGAGATGAATCATTTTCCATAGATTTTATTTTCTTTTAACTTTGCTTTTTAACACTACACTATCAAATGTTAGTAGTTAAGAGATTATCAATCTGATTACTACCATTTAAATTATGAGAAAAATTACACCTTATCATTAAATCAGTTATTTGGAAATTAATTTAATATGATATTAGAAAAGCCAAAGCCCCAAATAAACAGACTTAGAGGACTTTGTTTGCATGAGGAAAGTAAAGATGCAGATAATTCAAACATTTTAACTTATTTATAATTACTTCAGTATTGAAGTAAAGACTGTTGTATGTTAGACAGAAATTCATTCATACCACAGACTACGTTATTTAATTTATAGCCATTGGATATATCTAGTCTATTCAGAGGCTGCCTTTATGGTGGGTTAATAGGCTCTATCCACAGCAAAATTTTGCTACCCTTAGACACACAGCCTCTACCTCTTTGGTAGCAATCAACATCTAAAAATTACAGAAGACATCTAGAATCTATGCCTTAATCAAACAAGATGAAGTCTAGTATCTCAGCTCTTATGCAGTGTCTTTCTTCGTAAAACAATAAATAAATGTTTTCAGGAATACCAAACTGATTTGTATTAACAAAGATAATGATTCTTCATGTGGAAATCAGGTGATCCAATAAATCTTTTGTGTTTTATTATAGAATTTTTAGACTGATAAAAGTATTTATCTTGAGGGGATGTCCCTCCATCCATGTTTGGTTTACAACTAAAGATATAAAGACAGATATAAAACAAAATTATGTAAACCTTTAAAAAAATACTCTAAAATAGTGTTAAAACTGAGGCTGAAAGACCAACTCTGATGGAATGAGAGTCAGATAGATTCTCATTTGGAGGCAGCCCTTATAAATTTTCTTAGGCTGACATCTAAACTTACTCTTAAAATCTTCTGTCCTTATCTTTAAATGCACATGGTGTAGGAAAGAAAAACATTTCAGCATTTGGGAACAAATCACAGTGTGCAAGTAGAACAACCTGATAAGAGAAACCTTATTATCAGGAAAGAATTTTCCCCAAGGTAAGAAATTTACCCCAAGCACATTTTATCCGTAGCTTTCGCACTGAGCTGACATCAAGCGAATCTTTGAGTGTAAGTCATTCAATAGTAGTGCAAGGGAAACATTTTGCCCAAATGAAATCTTTAAAAGCTAACAGGGTATGCTTAGAATACATGACTGAGCTAAGTGTTTGAAATTTCCTTCCTATACATTTTAAGTTGTTCTGTAAAACGCTTACATACAATTTTTTAGTCTTAGGTGTCCTTTCATAATTGGATTATTTCAGTCTTGAAGAACACTCTCAAATTCTAAATTTATGTATCTGATTAAAGTTGGAATACTTAGCAAAAACTCAACCATTTAAAAATAATGAAACTTTCTTCCAATATTTGACAACTAATTTTATTGTAGTGAACTGGGGTATCTAGTATTGGCAAGGTGCTGTTTATTTAAACCGTGCGGGGCCCCTCCACAGTGCTCCTGACAGAGCTAATGGTAGAATAGTGGAAACGTCACAAGGGAAAATACTTCCTAGAATGAAATTTTTCACTCTTTCTGATATTGGGTGTGTGGATTTGGTTTTCCTGAGTGAAACGAACTATGCCAACATCAGTTAGGCCGGTGACTTCTCTGAGGACGAACTCTAATACACTAGTTACTGTGTCATTTGTATCAATATAGGAAGCCTCTAGTTTCTGTCTTAATAACATATCGAATAAATAAGTCAAGGTAACTATAAACTTGCTAACGGAATTCATTCTTTATACTATAAGTTAAAATGAGGTGGTAAACATGCAAGGAAGATACCTGTGTGTTTTACAAACACAGTGTCGGTGAACTGACATAGAAATGTCTCTTTGAATGCTATCTTTTCCGATGGCATGTGCCTGTGTATTTCTATCTTCTTCATCTCAGTTTAAAATGCGAAGATTATATAATCTTCAAATATTCTACTGAAATTGATAAAGGAGTTTAATACTGTATTTTACTGAAAAAAATAGTGACAACCATCTCATGAACATTCCTGAAGCCTAAAAGCACAAGGAGCCTTCCAACCCCTCCACTGTTTTGAGCCTTTAAAAGCTTGAGGTAAGAACACATTAAAAAAAATACTAACAGTGCTTCGGAATATAGTCACAGGATTTCCCAGACCATGTTCGTTCTGATCCAGAGGTCTTCAGAAGATTCCAGGCTGCGCTCCTCTTGTTTGTTTGTTTAGCTGTGTAGCAGAGCACATTTAGCTTGAGAATACACCTCTTTTGATTCCACGTGGATTTTTTTTCATAGTTTCTTTTCATAGCTCGGGTTGATTTTGCACCATTTGGCTCTATGTTCAAATTCTTCACCCACTCTTTATTACAGAAAACTTCTCTTTTCTCGTGTTCTTATTAAAATTACAAATGACTCATTATTATCGCAGAAGAAAATATCATTTTGGCAAAGTGATAGTTTACTGGAAATAGAATGAGAGATTTTAGATCTGTAGTAAAAATGGATCTTTGTTAATTATGGAGTGTAGAAATGTATTCATTTTTTAAAATGTGCTCTTTCCTTGATTATCTCATGGGGCATTTAAAAATAACTTATTCTCTATCAGCTGTCCTGAAAAGACATAGGCTCCCTCGTTATTGGGCTCCATGAGAAGTCATACGTGAACTTGTGATTTCAAATGCACACCTGTTCTGTCATTGCTGCGGGAGGTTTTAGACGTTATATTTGGTAGAAAGAGTTTTTTGTTGTGTTTTTAACTGGGATTAGGGAGAACTACGAATCACGCAGGCTTTCCCTTACATCCACTACACTGCAGCTGATTCCAAATCTTTCCTCTCCCCACTTGCATTTCTTCCTTATCCCCCTTTCTTCTTTGTTGCCTCCAAGTCCTTGTCTCAAAACAGTTCCAAGATGATGATGTTGGTAAGTAAAATAATAGTTAGCATTCACTGGGACCTGCGATATGAGTAAGAGATGCTTCCATTGAAAGTGACCAAAACGCAACAGAAACTACTTGGTGGTAGAAGGAAAGAAATGAGTGGATGAATCTGGTTTCAACATCGAAGGTCCAGTACCTAAAATGACATCATCAGGGCAACCCTTTTCTATTTTTGGCTCTTCTTACACCTGTGCTGGCTTCATTGATGAGCTGGCTCTTCCACAGGATGGCCAAAATAGCTATCAGTAGCACAAAATTAACCTCACACAGCCTAGTAATCCCCCGGAAAAGGGCTTACATTTCTTCAAAAGCTCTAGCAAAAATCCTACAATTGGTTCTGATTAGGTCATATGCCTCCTCGGAACCAGTCACGGTGGCCAAGGGTATGTGATGGTCTCCTTGGCCACGTCAATATCACATGCTGACCAGCGTTGCCAAGGGGAGGGGTCAGCTCCACCTGGTCCACAGGCCGACAGTGGGGAAGAGGTTTTTTCAAAAGGAAGAGAGGGAATGAGGATTGTTAGAGATATCGGAGTGATAGGCAGACAAACAATATGTGTCAGAATACTTACCACTGTTATGGAATTCCCATGTTCTTCTAGGATAGCTCCTGTCTTTTAAAAAAAAAATGAAATGTAGCCTCAGTAATTTACCTATGATCACAAAACCATTAAGTAACAGAAACTAGATTTAAAACCAGATCTGTGAGGTTCTGTGTCTCATTGCCGTGTTTCTTTGGGTTTGCTGTGGTAGCAATAAAGATGCCAGTGGAAAAGAGAAGTCACTAGTAAAATCTGAATCGGCCCATAGCTCGTCCTTCTGCGCCCCTACTCATGCTACGCTGCAGGACTTAGTTCTTGTCTCCTAAGTGGGCAGATGTCCCAAACCCAAACTTGTCACTTCGCCACTTGGGTATCTCCTGCCTTTGTAAAAACTAAAATCTCAGTGTGGTGGATCAGCTTCTAAAATAAAAAGAAACTTGGATTTCCCACCAGATTCTAATAGAGTGATAAGTACTTTTTTTTTTTTTTTCAAAGAAGATCACTATAGGAAACTTAAATTGTGTGCCCCTGTATGGAAATGGAATTTAAACTGAGATCCGAAGGCAGAAAAGGAGAGGAAAGAGAAGAGTCTTCCAGGGGGAGGGAGCAGCCCAGAAGACATAATTGAGCTGGTCTGTGATATGTAAGAAAGAAATAACATGACGTTGGGAAGGTGGCCTTCAGCCCAATAAAGACACCTTTTAGTTCACTTTAAAGAGTTTGACGTTTATTTCCAAAGAAAAATGAATTCTCAAGAAGTCTTTGAGTACTTCGTGTACCAGATCTATAGTCCACTTGACATTGTTAAACGTCACTCTAGCTTCTCTCTGGAATACAGAGCCAACTAACTAAGAAGAGAAAAATAATTTTGGAGTCTTTATGGAGGTTTGATCAACCATCTCTAGCAACAGAGACGGAGAACAATGGGTAAATCAGAATCTGTTTTGGAGGTATGATTGTTGGGTGTCAGATTAGAGGAAATTGTTGGCTTCATTGTTTTAGATAGAAAGTTTGGAAGGAAAGATGGGGAACCTGAAAATTCCATTGTGAAAACGGTGCTGCTTTGAGAAACACAAATGTCCCTGTGTGTGTATTTAAGAGCTGGACATACAGAGACAAGTTTTTGCTATTTTAATCCTTGTTTTTATTGGCATTTTAGAATTCACTAAGGGCATCGACCTGTTTTATTTCATTCTATCCTATAAACAGCCCCTAAGATTGGTAAAGTTATAATCTTCTCCATTAAGATAAAGAAATTGAGGGAGAATAATTTGCTCATTGTTCTCACACGGAAAGCTCCTAGGACTCAAATTTGTTCTTTCCAATCAAAGAAAAATTAACTGAGCACATAATAGTGTACCAGACCGTGGTATTACCAATGATATGTGGCTGGAAATTATTTTAACTCCAGATTTTATCATTTTGTTTGTAGTTTCTTCTCTCTACTGAGGCAAAAATTGAGGCTTTCACAGTCCTAGCTGATGGGAGCCTAGTTAGGGGCTCACAGGTACCTCTCCTCCGCTGGCCCCAAGCCCTATTCCACCCAGCTAACGCATAGGGACAAATGATTTTATAAAGTCTTCTTTGGGTAAAAGTTACTTTCCTTTGGGATGAATTGTGTGATTACAGCAGAAATTTTTTAAAAACTCCATGAGGCACGGAGACCAAAGATATACTCTGCTGGACTGATACAATATTGTTTATAATTTTGAATTATTTTCTGCTATTTGTAAGTCAGGATCTATTTTTCTCTTACACACATAGAAAAACACGCACACACACAAATGATGCATGCTTAGGATTTCTCTGGAAATATCAGGTCTGGCATCACTGTCTTGCATGCCAATAATTGGCAGGTCCTTATTGCCAGCTATCCTCTGTGGGCATTTTAGATTGTGATCCGTGGCTTAAATGTGACACCTGTGCTTAGGTGAAAGCTGGATATTAAAGCTTGTTGTATGAAAGTGTCACTGGTTGGTCTTTAGTCTGATTAAAATTGAATGAGAGTAGGCTAGAAAAAAAATTAAATATTTTCTAGTCACTTCAGAGTCAAGTCAAGAACTTGCAAGAAAACTTTCCACCCCTGGTGAACCAGAAAAGGAAGGAGATCTTAGCCTAAATCCACAGGTTATATCTAATAGGCATGGAAGCGAGTGAGACCATTTAGAAAGTCCTCAGGATAAAAAATAATAATAGTGATAATTAGATACCACGAACGAAGCTCAGCCTGAGAAATGGTCCCACACATACGTGTTGGTACTAATAGGAATCTCAATTTTGAGGGCTGTCTCTTCTTGTTACTGGGCTCTCGTTCTTCCCCACTCTGGTGGGGTCTCTTCCCAAACAAGCAGTTTAGAGCTGAGAAAAGGTTAATCCCACTTCAGGGCAGGAGATATAACACGTGATATATTATAGTTTCACAGTACTATTAATTTGGAGTTATACCTCAATAAGAGTTAAGACAACTGCATCTAGAGAGTATATATAGATGCCGTGTGGGAAAATACGTCCAAAGTTACAAACAATTGGCTTCTAAGTACGTTATTGGAACATAGCTGATGTATAAGTTGAAAATTGCCTGTGTTTCAAATGTTGAGGCTAAAAGATATATTTAGTCAACCAGTAATACCATCTACATTTTTCATATTGCTCATTATTTTGATAATGATGCCTATGTTGCTTGTTACCTTTGCCAGTATGTTGACTTTAAGAGTAAGAAAGTACAAAATAGTTGTAGTCAGTCTGTTATGTGGCATAATTTCAATAGACTTTAAAGAGTACATTATCAAAATTAATTTTGCCTGCTTCTTTTTCCTTGTAATTGGCTCTCAGAAAATGTAAAATCATATCTGTGGATAGAACTGTAGCTTACATTAGGACTGTGTTGGTCTAGATAACTTTAACTAATATTTCTATATTTTCTTCTATTTATATAAGTAGTTGAGAATCTCCTAGTTTACATACACTTCTTGGGGTCATAATTTACATATGTTTGTTTTTCTCTTTATAGTGCAGAGCTTAGCAAATATTATACTAAACAGTTAATACATGTCTTTTGAATTGAAATTAACATTGGTCCTAAAACTAGGTCCATGCTGCTTTCAAGGCATCTGCAATGCTCATGCATTTTAGCAGTGCACTATATAGGCATTCGATAAATGTTACTTGACTTTGGTAATTGTATACGAAGAGAAAAAAACTAGAAAAAAAAACCCAATGCATGAAATTATCTCTGTAAAATTATTTTTCTGTTATAAAATCTAGTTTTTAATTCAGTCTAATGCCATGTTTCAAAATATATTTTGAGGCAGAAAATTATTCATATGTTAATATGATGTGATGAATTTCTTACAATTCTATTCCTTTGTAGAACTCAAGTTAAAACATTTGTTTCACCCTGAAGCACATGAACTAAAAGCCAAATTTTAAGAATAGTCATACTTGTGACTTGAATCTACTGAAAGATAAACTTGGTGCTGGTAAAGGGGCTAGTCCTGTCAATGTTCGTATTAGCTTTGGGCTATAAACAAGAGCCCTTTTGAAGCTAGTTGCTATGGTCTCAGGCTTTTCTGCTCTATGGCTAATTTTGAACTTTTTCATTTTTCTTGAAGAGACAATGCAATAAAAATTATCCTGAGGAGTTGTGTTCATGAAATTTTTCTTGAACTAATTAGATTTGGAAGATGCTAAGAAATTTCACTTTAATAAGGAACTCAATACATTCTTTTTTTTTTTTTTTTGTAGAGACAGAGTCTCACTTTATCACCCTCGGTAGAGTGCCCAGGCGTCACACAGCTCACAGCAACCGCCAACTCTTGGGCTTAGGCAATTCTCTTGCCTCAGCCTCCCGAGTAGCTGGAACTACAGGTGCCCACCACAACACCCGGCTATTTTTCTGTTTTTGCAGTTTTGGCCTGGGCTGGGTTTGAACACGCCTCCTTCGGTTTATGGGGCTGGCACGCTTCAATAAATTCTTTTAAAAAGTAAAAAATGTCCCTCAATTGAATAGTTTATTACTCTTGATTTGCTTAAAGCTACATAACAATTTGTTTATATAGTTTAAGTTACAGTAGTATGTTCACTAATCTTTGAATGCTTCCTTTTTGGAGCCCTTTCTTAGGTGTAAAATGGAGACGGCAAATACCTATATATTTGAAAACTCTGGAGTTACCTATTTGTTGTAGGTAAACAATGTTCCCTTCTGACTCTCCTGCCCCTTCAATACCATCAATACCACTATTTGGAGAAAGATGTATCTGAGAGTCCTTGGGGGAAGAATATCCTTTTATTGATTCTTAACACTCACAAACTGAATGATTGGCCTCTTGGCTGTGTAAGCAATTATAAAGGAGGATAGACATCAGAGTCTTGCATAATAAATTTGAAGTTATAAATGGAACTTACTGAAATGAAAGTTATAATGTATTAAAAATTCTACATGCTGGGTTGCTACACAAGTATGGATACTTTTGCTTTATTGGAAGGCTACTTAGAATAAACCCATGAACACCTGAAAGTGACATAAATGAAGTTTGTCCATAAGCAAAAATGTTTCAACATGACAAGAACAAAGTCCTGATAAGAAATCCTTTGAAGGTGGTCCTCTAATGCTGACCTTATCGCCAGCCTCTTAGATAGTTCTAACAAGGATATCTTACCCAACTGTATGTCTTGTGAAAAATTAGAGCAAAACAAACATAAGTCCACAATAAAATCCCTTTAATCCCATTTATAAATTCAAATTACAAGTATGTGCACATTGCATACATCAATCTTATAAATAGCAAGTTACAAAATAATCTTCTATGCATTCTTTCGATTTTATGAATAAGGATATACAGTCAAAGTTTTCACCTAATACTTGAACAATTTTGAACTACATCGAATTGTCTTTAACTTTTGTGTCAAAGTATTAACCCTCCTATGTCAAAGAGCTTTTAGATTTAGAATTACATATCAGCATTAGAGATGCAGTGATTTCATTAAACTACTCACCTTGCCAAGTTCCAGCCTTTTAAACCCCCTTTTATTTTATTTCTTTTAATTGGCAAACAATAATTGTACATATTCATGGACTGCACGGCCGCAGTGATGTTCTAATGCGTACAATGTATGATGCTCAGATTGGGGTAATTAGCACATCTGTCATCTCAAACATGTATCATTTCTTTGTGTTGAGAATGTTCAATATCTTCCCTCTAACTATTTGAAACTATATAATATATTATCATTAATTATAATCATCCTATAGTGTTATAGAGTACTAGGATTTATTCCTCTGGTCTAGCTGGAATTTGATGTCTTTTAACATATCTGTCTCCACCTCTCCCTTTCCACAGCCTTCCCAACCTTTAGTATTCTCTGTTCCTCTCTGTATTCCTATGTCTACCCCTGTTTCCAGGACATTTCATGTTGGTTTCGTTTTTGAGATTGAACTGGAGTGCCATGGCATCATCATCATGACCTCAAACTTCTGGACTCAAGTGATCCTCCCACCTACTTTCCCGAGTAGCTGGGACTACGGGCACCACCACATTCAGATAATTTTGTTTTTCTTTTTTTTAGAAACAGGGTCTCACTATGTTGCCCAGACTTTTCTAAACTCCTGGGCCCAGGAGATCCTCCTGCCTTGGCCTCCCAAAACTCTGGAATTGTGTTCAGTTTCTGAATCTTGCCTCTGTTACTTTTTAGTCTTCTGGGCAGAATTTTTCTATCTCCCTCATGCCTTCTTTTGACCCCTCTTGTTTTGCTTTTTGTGTTACCACCTCTCCATCTTTTCTGTTTTTCTCATTTATTACCTCTGCTTCTAGTTTGGGCTGGAGGGTAGCTGAGGAACGAGAGGCACAGATGTTCCCTCCCAGGATCGTTCCTTCTCTTTGAGATGAACTTGGCCCACAGAGCTAGTGTCAGGACCTTTCTGGTCACCTTCAGACTCCAGCCTGTGAATAAGGCCACCTATGGGGAGTAATTTCTTTATTATCCCTTTTTATCACTAGTGTTTATTTCAAAATTATCTTGTAATATTATTTGAAATAGAGATACTTATTATTCAAATGTATATTTTGTGCTGTATTTTACTGGTTCTCCTACTCCACCAACCTGTATTTCTATCCGGTTTGACCCGGCATATTTTGAGGGAGAGGAAGCATATCCAGTAGGTTTGAAAGGTGAGTCATATTGAGTCCTGGGTTGGCTA